>JAGTXW010001336.1:16701718-16722219 GCA_020226075.1 Hydropotes inermis
CTGAATCAATTAGAGTGGATACCGAGATGCCCTGACTCGAATGAAGGTCGGATTTCCCTGCAGTGAATTGAATGCAGGCTCATCTTTCATTGCACAGGATGAAGAGATGTATGAATCCCCTGTGGAGAGCCTAGAGAATGACCTAGGTGCCCGCCTCATCTGGACAGCGTCCTCACATCCCTTGACACATCGAGAGGCACGCAGAGTTCAATGCTTCAAAAGGTGACGATGCCTGACTCTTCTTGAAAATTGATAGGAATCCCAATATCACTGTGCCAACTAGAAAAGGAGGCCTGACCTCTTTCTTGACTTCGAGAGGCATGCGTATTGTCCTGCCAAGCCTTGTTTGCATACGTGAGGTGTCCCTCGTACCTAGACAGGTGTGCTGACTTCGCTGAACAAACTTAAGTTTCGAATGGACATTCCTGCCATAACACGAGAATTTACCCCAGGATCCTGCTACAACTCGAGAAAACCCATGAGACTTCCCCCTCGCCGCGAGATGAGGCCCAAATTCCCTGCATTGCATGCAGAGCAGTTGCGTTTTCCCAATCAAACTCGTAAGGAGCCTCGAGTTGCCTGATTGAACTACAGAGAGTAGCCAAAAACACTGTCACAAGATGAGAAGAACACTGATGTCACCTCAGGAACGAAAAGTAGCTCGGTGTACCCGAAGTCAATTTGAGATGAGGCCAATTTCCCTTGCATTGGTTCTAGAACCATACCCCGATCCAAATCACACTCAAAAAGTGGCTTGACTCCCTTTAGGAAACACCAGAGATTCCTTGAGACACCTGTCTCAAGTATACAGGAACTTCAATTTCAGTAGAGCAGCTTCAGGAAAGTTCTGCGCACCCCATATCATCTCGGGATGAGAATGATTCCCTGTCTTTGACTGAAGAGGTAAGCCAACTATCCACAAGCACCTCAAGAGGAGCCTTCCCTCAAAAAGAGGGATGTGAGAGGGGTCTGTATTTTCTACCTCAAATGAAATGGACCCGGAGATGCCCTGACTCAAAAGAAGGCCAGATTTCCCTGCAGTGGCTTAAATGCAGGCTCATGTTTCATCTCACAAGATGAAGGGATGTCGGAATCCCCTGTGGAGACACTAGAGAAAGACATAGTACTCCAATTCTTCTGGACATGGGGCCTCACATCGCTTTGACACTTCGAGAGGTGCACTGAGTTCAATGCTTCAAAATGTGACGATGCCTGACTCTTCTTGAAAATTGATAGGAATCCCAATATCACTGTGCCAACCAGAAAAGGAGGCCTGATCTCCTTCTTGACTTCGACAGGCATGCCTATTGTCCTGCCAAGCCTAGTCTACATTCGTGAGGTGTCCCTCATACCTAGAAAGGTGTGCTGACTTCACTGAACAAACTTAAGTTTCGAATTGACATCCCTTACATAACACGAGAATATACTCCAGGATCCTGCTGCAACTCGACAAAACCCATGAGACTTCCCCCTCACCGCGAGATGAGGCCCAAATTCCCTGCATTGCATGCAGAGCAATTGCGTTTTCCCAATCAAACTCGTAAGGAGTCTCGAGTTGCTTGATTGAACTCAAGAGAGTAGCCAACAACACTGTCACAAGATGAGAAGGACACTGATGTCACCTCAGGAATGCAAAATAGTTTGGTGAACCCGTAGTCAATTTGAGATGAGGCCAATTTCCCTTGCATTGGCTCCAGAACCATCCCCCGATCCAAATCACACTCAACAAGTGGCTTGACTCCCTTTAGGAAACTCCAGAGATTCCTTTAGATACCTGTCTCAAGTATACAGGAACTTCAATTTCAGTAGAGCAGCTTCAGGAAAGTTCTGTGCACCCCATATCATCTCAGGATGAGAATGATTCCCTGTCTTCGACTGAAGAGGAAAGCCAACTTTCCACAAGCACCTCAAGAGGAGCCTTCCCTCAACAAGAGGGATGTGACAGGGGCTCTGTATTTTTTGCCTCAAATGGAATGGACCCCGAGATGCCCTGACTCAAAAGAAGGCCAGATTTCCCTGCAGTGGCTTAAATGCAGGCTCATCTTTCATCTCAGAAGATGAAGGGATGTCGGAATCCATTGTGGAAACCCTAGAGAAAGCCATAGTTCTCCGACTCTTCTGGACATGGGGCCTCACATCCCTTTGACACATCGAGAGGTGCACTGAGTTCAATGCTTCAAAAGTTAATGATGCCTGATACTTCGTGAAAATTGATAGGAATACCAACATAACTGTGCCAACTAATAAGGGACACTTGGCCTCCCGCCTCACCTTCAGAAGCGTCCGTATTGTCCTGCCAAGCCTAGTTTAGATTCCTTAGGTGTCTGTCTGAAATAGACAGGGGTCCAGTCTTCACGAACAAACCCGTATTTCAAAATGGCCATCCCCGCTCTAACTCGAGAATATACCCCAGGTGCCTGCCGCAACTTGAGAAGATTCATGAGACTTCCCAGTCGCTGCAAGATGAGGCCTGATTCCGTCGCATTCCATGCAGAGGAGTTCCATGTTCCCAATCAAACACGTAAGGAACCTCGATTTCCCTGATGGAACTAAAGAGAATCCCCAAGAACACTGTTATAAAAGGAGAAGAACACTGATGTCACCTCAGCAATGCAAAAGAGATTGATGCACCACAAATCAACTCAAATGAAGTCCATTTGCCCTGCATTGGCTCCATAGCCATCCCACGTTCCACATCATATACAACTGACGTGACATTCTTTACGAAAATCCAGAGATTCCATGAGACACCCATCTCAAGTCTAGAGGAACATCAATTTCAGGAAAGCCTCAGAAATAAAGATCCGTGCACCCCATATCGTCTGGAGATGAGAGCTGATTCCCTGTCTTCGACTGCAGTGATAAGCCATCTTTCCAGAAGCACCTCCAGCGGGTTTTCTCTCAGTTATATGTATGTGACAGGGACCATGTGTTTTCTGCTTCAAGTCAAATGTACCCCGAAATGCCCTGATTCGAAAGAAGGCCAGATTTCCCTGCAGAGGCATAATGCAGGCTCATCGTTCATATCACAAGATGAAAGGATGACTGAATCCCCTATAAACTCCCTACAGAATGCTCTAAGTCTCCACCTATTCTCGATAAGGGGCCTCACATCCCTTTGTCACCTCGAGAGGCATGCGGAGTTCAGTGCTTCAAAATTTGACGATGCCTGACACTTCTTGAATATTGTTAGGAATCCCAATATCACTGTGCCGACAAGAAAGTGACCCTGGGTCTCACGCCTCACTTCTAGAAGCGTTTGTATTGTCCTGAAAAGCCTAGTTTAGATTCCTGAGGTATCCATCGTAACTTGACAGGAGTGCTGACCTCGCTGAACAAACACGAGTTTTGAATGGCCATCCCCGCCGTAACTCGAGAATATACCCCAGGTTCCTGCCACAACATGAGAAAAACCATGAGCCTTCCCTCTCAGCGAAAGATAAGGCCCAATTCCGCTGCATTGCGTGTACAGCAATTCCATGTTCCAATCAAATACATAAGCATTTGATTTGCTTGATGGAACTCCAGGCACTCCCCAAGAACACCCTCACAAATCTAGAATGACACTGATGTCACCAGAGGAATGGAAAATTGTTGGCTGTAACCCACATCAACTCGAGATGATGCCCTACTCCCTTGTATTGGATCTAGAAAAATCCCCCATTCCACATCATACAAGACAGGTGGCTTCTTTCACTTTAGGCAAATCCAGAGAATCACTGAGACACCCGTTTCAAATCTAGAGGAACACCACTTTCAGCACAGGAACTCGAGGAAAGCTCCATGGACGCCACATCATCTCGAAGAGAGCAGATTCCCAGGATTCTATTGAAGAGGTAGGCCAACTTTCCACAAGCACCTCAAGAGTACCCTTCCCTCAGCAATAGGTATGTGAGAGGGACCCTGAGGTTTCTGAATCAATTAGAGTGGATACCGAGATGCCCTGACTTGAAAGAAGGTCGCATTTCCCTGCAGTGGATTGAATGCAGGCTCATCTTTCATTGCACAGGATGAAGAGATGTATGAATCCCCTGTGGAGAGCCTAGAGAATGCCCTAGGTGCCCGCCTCATCTGGACAGCGTCCTCACATCCCTTGACACATCGAGAGGCATGCAGAGTTCAATGCTTCAAAAGATGACGATGCCTAACTCTTCTTGAAAATTGATAGGAATCCCAATATCACTGTGCCAACTAGAAAAGGAGGCCTGACCTCCTTCTTGACTTTGAGAGGAATGCGTATTGTCCTGCCAAGCCTAGTTTACATTCGTGAGGTGTCCCTCGTACCTAGACACGTGTGCTGACTTCGTTGAACAAACTTAAGTTTCGAATGGACATCCCTGCCATAACACGAGAATATACCCCAGGATCCCGCTGCAACTCGAGAAAACACATGAGACTTCCCCCTCGCTGCGAGATGAGGCCCGAATTCCCTGCATTGCATGCAGAGCAATTGCGTTTTCCCAATCAAACTCGTAAGGAGCCTCGAGTTGCTTGATTGAACTCCAGAGAGTAGCCAACAACACTGTCACAAGATGAGAAGAACACTGATGTCACCTCAGGAACGCAAAATAGCTCGGTGTACCCGAAGTCAATTTGAGATGAGGCCAATTTCCCTTGCATTGGCTCCAGAACCATCCCCCGATCCAAATGACATTCAACAAGTGGCTTGACTCCCTTTAGGAAACTCCAGAGATTCCTTGAGACACCTGTCTCAAGTATACAGGAACTTCAATTTCAGTAGAGCAGCTTCAGGAAAGTTCTGCGCACACCATATCATCTCGGGTTGAGAATGATTCCAGTCTTCGACTGAAGAGGAAAGCCAACTTTCCACAAGCACCTCAAGAGGAGCCTTCCCTCAACAAGAGGGATGTGAGAGGGGTTCTGTATTTTCTGCCTCAAATGGAATGGACCGCGAGATGCCCTGACTCAAAAGAAAGTCGGATTTCCCTGCAGTGGCTTACATGCAGGCTCATCTTTCATCTCACAAGACGAATGGATGTCGGAATCCATTGTGGAAACCCTAGAGAAACCCATAGTTCTCCGACTCTTCTGGACATGGAGCCTCACATCCCTTTGACACTTCGAGAGGTACACTGAGTTCAATGCTTCAAAAGGTGATGATGCCTGACTCTTCGTGAAAATTGATAGGAATACCAACATAACTGTGCAAACTAATAAGGGACACTTGGCCTCCTGCCTCACCATCAGAAGCGTCCATATTGTCCTGCCAAGCCTACTTTAGATTCCTGAGGTGCGTGTCCTAAATAGACAGGCATCCAGACTTCACGAACAAACCTGAATTTCAAATGGCCATCCCCGGTGTAACTCGAGAATATACCCCAGGTGCCTGCCCTAACTCGAGAAGATTCATGAGACTTCCCGTTCACTGCAAGATGAGGCCCGATTCCCCTGCATTCCGTGCAGAGGAGTTCCGTGTTCCCAATCAAACACGTAAGGAACCTCTATTTCCCTGTTGGAATTACAGAGAATCCCCAAGAACACTGTCACAAAAGGAGAAGAATACTGATGTCACCTTAGCAATGCAAAATAGATTGGTTACAGCAAATCAACTCAAGATGAAGCACATTTGCCCTGCACTGGCTCCATAGCCATCCCACGTTCCACATCATATACAAGTGACTTGACATCCTTTACGAAAATTCAGAGAGGTCATGAGACACCCATCTCAAGTCTAGAGGAACATCAATTTCAGTAAATCACCAGGATGAAAGATCCGTGCACTCCATATCGTCTGGATATGAGAGCTGATTCCCTGTCTTCGACTAAAGTGGTAAGCCAATTTCCGAGAAGCACCTCAGCGGAATTTTCCCTCAGTAATATGTATGTGAGAGGGAGCCTGTGTTTTCAGCTTCAAGTGAAATGCACCCCGAGATGCCCAGATTCGAAAGAAGGCCAGATTTCCCGGCAGAGTCTTAATGCAGGCTCATCGTTCATATCACAAGATGAAAGGATGACTGAATCCCCTGTAAAGACCCTACAGAATGCCCTAGGTCTCCACCTATTCTCGATAAGGGGCCTCACATCGCTTTGACACGACGAAAGGCATGCGGAGTTCAGTTCCTCAAAATTTGACGATGCCTGACTTTCTTGAATATTGTTACGAATCCCAATATCACTGTGCCAACTAGAAAGTGACCCTCAGTCTCACGCCTCACCACTAGAAGCGTCCATATTGTCCTGCCAAGCCTAGTTTAGATTCCTGAGGTATCCATTGTAACTAGAGCGGTGTCCTGACGTCGCTGAACAAACACGAGTTTTGAATGTCCATCCCCGCCGTAACTTGAGAATATACCCAGGTTACCGCGGCAACATGAGAAAAACCATGAGAATTCCACCTCAGCAAGCGATAAGGCCCAATTCCGCTACATTGCGTGCACAGCAATTCCATGTTCCAATCATATACATAAGCATTCTTGATTTGCTTGATGGAGCTCCAGACAGTCCCCAAGAATATCCTCACAAGTCTAGAATGACACTGATGTCACCAAAGTAATGGGAAATTGTTTGCTGTAACCCACATCAACTCGAGATGATGCTCGACTCCTTTGTATTGGATCTAGAACAATCCCCCATTCCACATCATACAAGTCAGGTGGCTTGTTTTACTTTAGGCACATCCAGAGAATCACTGAGACAACCGTTTCAAATCAAGAGGAACACCACTTACAGCACAGGAACTCGAGGAAAGCTCCATGGACGCCACATCATCTCGAGAAGAGAGCAGATTCCCAGGATTCTATTGAAGAGGTACGCCAACTTTCCACAAGCACCTCAAGAGTACCCTTCCCTCAGCAATAGGTATGTGAGATTGACCCTGAATTTTCTGCCTCAATTAGAGTGGATACCGAGATGCCCTGACTGGAAAGATGGTCGGATTTCCCTGCAGTGCATTGAATGCAGGCTCATCTTTCATTGCACAAGATGAAGCGATGTATGAATCCCCTGTGGAGAGCCTAGAGAATACCCTAGGTGCCCGCCTCATCTGGACAGCGTCCTCACATCCCTTGACACATCGAGAGGCACGTGGAGTTCATTGTTTCAAAAGGTGATGATGCCTGCCTCTTCTTGAAAATTGATAGGAATCCCAATATCACTGTGCCAACTAGAAAAGGAGGCCTGACCTCATTCTCGACTTTGAGACGCATGCGTAATCTCCTGGCAAGCCTAGTTTACATTCCTGAGGTGTCCGTCATACCTAGACAGGTGTGCTGAATTCGCTGAACAAACTTAAGTTTCGAATGGACATCCCTGCCATAACACGAGAATATACCCCAGGATCCTGCCGCAACTCTAGAAAACTCATGAGACTTCCCCCTCGCCGCGAGATAAGGGCCGAATTCCGTGCATTGCATGCAGAGCAATTGCGTTTTCCCAATCAAACTTGTAAGGAGTCTCCCGTTGCTTGATTGAACTCTAGACAGTAGCCAACAACACTGTCACAAGATGAGAAGAACACTGATGTCACCTCAGGAACCCAAAATCGCTTGGTGTACCCGAAATCAATTTGATATGAGGCCATTATCCCTTGCATTGCCTCCAGAACCATCCCCCGATCCAAATCACACTTAACAAGTGGCTTGACTCCCTGTAGGAAACTCCAGAGATTCCTTGAGACACCTGTCTCAAGTATACAGGAACATCAAATTCAGTAGAGTAGCTTCAGGAAAGTTCTGCACACCTCATATCATCTCGGGATGAGAATTATTCCCTGTCTTCGACTGAAGAGGTAAGCCAACTTTCCACAAGCACCTCAAGAGGAGCCTTCCCTCAACATTAGGAATGTGAGTGGGACTCTGTGTTTTCTGCCTCAAACGGAATGGACCCCGAGATGCCCTGACTCAAAAGAAGGCCAGATTTCCCTGCAGTGGTTTAAATGCAGGCTCATCTTTCATCTCACAAGACGAAGGGATGTAGGAATCCACTGTGGAGACCCTGGAGAAAGCCATGATTCTCCAACTCTTCTGGACATGGGGACTCACATACCTTTGACACTTCGAGAGGTGCACTGAGTTCAATGCTTCAAAGGTGAAGATGCCTGACTCTTCGTGAAAATTGATAGGAATACCAACATAACTCTGCCAACTAATAAGGGACACTTGGCCTCCCGCCTCACCTTCAGAAGCATCTGTATTGTCCTGCCAAGCTTCGTTTACATTGCTGAGGTGTCCGTCATACATAGACAGGTGTCCCGACTTCACTGAACAAACCCCAGTTTAGAATGGGCATCCCCGTCTTAACTCGGGAATACACCCCAGGTTCGTGCCGCAATGCGAGAAAACACATGAGACTTCCCCCTGGCCACGAGATGATTCCCGATTCCCCTGCATTGCATGCAGAGCAATTCCATTTTCCCAAGCAAACAGATAAGGAGCCTTGATTTGCTTCATTGCACTCCAGAGAGTCCCCAACAACACTGTCACAAGACCAGAAGAACACTGATGTCACCTCAGAAATGCAAAATAGCTTGGCGTATCCCAAATCAAATTGAGATGAGTCCAATTTCCCTGGCATTGAATCTATAACCATCCCACGATCCACATCATACAGAACAAGTGGATTGACTCCCTTTATGAAACTCCATAGATTCCCTGAGACACCCGTCTCAAGTATAGAGGATCATCAATTTCAGTAGAGCAGGTTGAGGAAAGTTCCGTGTACCCCATATCGTCTCGGGATGACAATGATTCCCTCTCTTCGACTGAAGAGGTAAGCCAACTTTCCACAAGCACCTCAAGAGGAGCCTTCACTCAGCAATAGGTATGTGAGAGGTACTCTGTGTTTTCTGCTTCAGTGGAATGGATCCCAAGATGCCCTGACTCAAAAGAAGGCTGGATTTCCCTGCAGTGTCTTAAAGGCAGTTTCATCTTTCATCTCACAAGATGAAGGGATGTCTGAATAACCTGTGGAGACCCTAGAGAAAGCCATAGTTCTCCACCTCTTATGGACAGGGGGCCTCACGTCTCTTTGACACTTCGAGAGGTGCACTGAGTTCAATGCTTCAAAAGGTGACAATGCCTGACTCTTCGGGAAAATTGATAGGAATACCAGTATAACTGTGCCAACTAACAAGGGATGCTTGATCTCCCGCCTCAACTCCAGAAGAGACCGTTTTGTCCTGCCAAGCCTAGTTTACATTCCTGAGGTGTCCATCATAACTAGACAGGAGTCCTGACTTCGCTAAACAAACTCCAGTTTTAAATGGCCATCCCCGCCGTAACTCGAGAATATACCCCAGGTGCCTGCCGCAACTCGAGAAATCTCACGAGACTTCCCCTTGCCACAAGATGAGGCCCGGTTCCCCTGCATTGTGTGGAGAGGAGTTCCATGTTCCCAGTCAAACACGTAAGGATACTCGATTTCCCTGAAGGAACTAAAGAGAATCCCCAAGAACACTTTCACAAGGCGAGAAGAACAATGATGTCACGTCAGGAATGCAAAATACATTGGTGTACCCCAAATCAACTCAAGATGAAGCGTATTTCCCCTCCGTTGGCTCCATAGCCATCCCGCATTCCACATCATATACAACAGGTGGCTTGACATCTTTATGAAAATCCAGAGATTCCCTTAGTCACCCATGTCAAGTCTAGAGGAACATCAATTTCAGTAAACCAACAGGATGAAAGATCCGTGCACTTCATATCATCTGGAGATGAGACCTGACTCCCTGTCTTCGAATGAAGAGGTAAGCCAAATTTCCACAAGCACCTCAAGGGGAGTTTTCCCTCAGGAATATGTATGTGAGTTGGACCCTGTGATTTCTGCTTCAAGTGAAATGGACCCCGAGATGCCCTGATTCAAAAGAAGGCCAGATTTCCCTGCAGAGGCGTAATGCAGGCTCATCATTCATATCACAAGATGAAAGGATGTCTGAATCCCCTGTAAAGACCCTACAGAAGGACCTACGTTTCCACCTCATCGTGACAAGGGGCCTCCCATCCATTTGACAACTCGAGAAGCACGCGGAATTCAGTGCTTCAAAACTTGACGATGCCTGACAATTCTTGAATATGGTTAGGAATCCTAATATCACTGTTCCAAATAGAAAGTGACCCTTGGTCTCACGCCTACCTTCTAGAAGCATCTGTATTGTCCTGCCAAGACTAGTTTAGATTCCTGAGGTATCCATCGTAACTAGAGAGGAGTCCTGATGTCGCTGATCAAACACGAGTTTTGAATGGCCATTCCCACTGTAAATGGAGAATATACCCCAGGTTCCCGCCGCAACTTGAGAAAAACCATGACGCTTCCCCCTCAGTGAGAGATGAGGCCCAATTCCCCTGCATTGCGTGCACAGCAATTCCATGTTCCCAATCAAACACGTAAGGAGCCTTGATTTGCTTAATGGAACTCCAGAGTGTCCCCAAGAACACCCTCACAAGTCTAGAATGACACTGATATCACCAAAGGAATGTGAAATTGTTCGTTGTAACCCAAATCAACTCAAGATGATGCCCAACTCCCCTGTATTGGATCTAGAGCAATCCCCTGTTCCCCATCATACAAGACAGGTGGCTTGTCTTACTTTAGGCAACACCAGAGATTCCCTGAGACACCCGTCTCAAATCTAGAGGAACATCAATTTCAGCATAGGAATTGGAGGAAAGCTCCATGGACGCCGTATCATCTCGAGAAGAGAGCAGATTCCCAGGATTCTATTGAAGAGGTGGTCCAACTTTCCACAAGCCCCTCAAGAGTACCCTTTACTCAGCAATAGGTAGGTGAGAGTGACCCTGACTTTGCTGCCTCACGTTGAGTGGATACCGCGATACCCTGACACGAAAGAAGGTCGGATTTCCCTGCATGGCTAGGATGCAGGCTGGTCTTACATCACACAAGATGAAGCGATATATGAATCCCCTGTGGAGACCCTAGAGAAAGCCCTAGTTGCCCGCCTCATCTGGACAGGGTCCTCACATCTCCTGACACTTCGAGAGGCATGCCGATTTCAATGCTTCAAAAGGTGATGATGCCTGACTCTTCTTGAAAATTGATAGGTATCACAGTATTACTGTGCCAACTAGAAAAGGAGGCCTGATCTCACTCTTGACTTCCAGAAGCATCCATATTGTCCTGCCAAATCTAGTTTACATTCCTGAGGTGTCTGTCGTACCTAGACAGGTTTCCTGACTTCGCTGAAAAACTCCAGTTTCGAATGGAAATCCCCACCGTTACTCGAGAATATACCCCAGGATAATTCCGCAACTCAAAGAAACCCATGAGACTTCTGCCTCGCCACGAGATGAGGCCCTATTCCCCTGCATCACATGCAGATCAATTGTGATTTCCCAATCAAACATGTAAGGAGCCTCGATTTGCTTGATTGAACACCAGAGAGTCCCAAACAACACTGTCACAAGACGAGAAGGACACTAATGTCATCTCAGGAAGGCAAAATAGCTTGGTGTACCACAAACTAAATTGAGATGAGGCCAATTTCCCTTTTATTGGCTCCATAACCATCCCGTGATCCACATCATACAGAATAAGTGGCTTGACTCCCTTTATGAAACTCCAGAAATTCCCTGAGACACGTGTCTCAAGTATAGAGGATCATCAATTTCAGTAGAGCAGCTTGAGGAAAGTGCCGTGCACCCCATATCATGTCGGGATGATGATGACTCCCTGTATTCGACTGAAGAGGTAAGCCAACTTTCCAAAAGCACCTCAAGAGGAGCCTTCCCTCAGCAATACGTATGTGAGAGGGACTCTGTGTTTTCTGCCTCAAGTGGAATGGACACCGAGATGCCCTGCCTCTAATGAAGGCCATACTACCCTGCAGTGGCTTAAATGCAGGTTCATCTTTCATCTCACAAGATGAAGGGATGTCTGAATCCCCTGTAGAGACTCTAAAGTAAGCCATATTTCTCCACCGCTTCTGGACAGGGGTCCTCAGATCCCTTTGACACTTCGAGAGATTTGCTGAGTTCAATGCTTCAAAAGGTAACGATGCCTGACTCTTCGTGAAAAGTTATAGGTATACCAACATAACTATGCCAACTAATAAGGGAATCTTGCCCTCCAGGTTACATCCAGAATTGGGCGTATTGTCCTGAAAAGCCTAATTTAGATTCCTGAGGTGTCCGTCCTAAATAGACAGGAGTCCAGACTTCTCTGAACAAACCTGAATTTCAAATGGCCATCCCCGCTGTAACTCGAGAATATACCCCAGGAGCCTGCCGCAACTCGAGAAGACTCATGAGACTTCCCGTTCGCCGCAAGATGAGGCCCGATTCCCGTGCATTCCGTGCAGAGGAGTTCCGTGTTCCCAATCAAACACGTAAGGAACCTCGATTTCCCTGATGGAACTAAAGAGAATCCCCAAGAACACTGCCACAAAAGGAGAAGAACACTGATGTCACCTCAGCAATGCAAAATAGATTGGTGTACCGCAAATCAACTCAAGATGAAGTGCATTTGCCATGCATTGGCTCCATAGCCATCCCGCGTTCCACATCATATACAACAAGTGGCTTGACATCCTTTATGAAAATCCAGAGATTCCGTGGGACACCCATCTCAAGTCTAGAGGAACATCAATTTCAGTAAAGCAACAGGATGAAAGATCCGTGCACCCCATATCGTGTGGAGATGAGAGCTGATTCCCTCTCTTCGACTGAAGTGGTAAGCCAACATTCCAGAAGCACCTCAAGCGGAGTTTTCCCTCAGTAATATGTATGTGAGAGGGACCCTGTGTTTTCTGCTTCAAGTGAAATGGACCCCGAGATGCCCTGATTTGAAAGAAGGCCAGATTTCCCTGCAGAGGCTTAATGCAGGCTCATCGTTCATATCACAAGATGAAAGGATGACTGAATCCCCTATTAACACCCTACAGAATGCCCTAGGTCTCCACCTATTCTGGATAAGGGGCCTCAGATCCATTTGTCACCTCGACAGGCATGCGGAGTTCAGTGCTTCAAGATTTGATGATGCCTGACACTTGTTGAATATTGTTACGAATCTCAATATCACTGTGCCAACTAGAAAGTGACCCTGGGTCTCACGCCTCACTTCTAGAAGCGTCCGTATTGTCCTGAAAAGCCTAGTTTAGATTCCTGAGGTATCCATCGTAACTTGAGAGGAGTGCTGACGTCGCTGAACAAACACGAGTTCTGAATGGCCATCCCTGCCGTAACTCGAGAATACACCCCAGGTTCCCGCCGCAACATGAGAAAAACCATGAGACTTCCCCCTCAGTGAGAGATAAGGCCCAATTCCGCTGCATTGCGTGTACAGCAATTCCATGTTCCAATCAAATACATAAGCATGTGATTTGCTTGATGGAACTCCAGACAGTCCCCAAGATCACCCTCTCAAGTCTAGAATGACACGGATGTCACCAGAGGAATGGGAAATTGTTCGCTGTAACCCACATCAACTCGATATGATGACCGACTCCCTTGTATTGGATCTAGAACAATCCCCCTTTCCACATCATACAAGACAGGTGGCTTGTTTCACTTTAGGCAAATCCATAGAATCACTGAGACAACCGTTTCAAATCTAGAGGAACACCACTTTCAGCACAGGAACACGAGGAAGCTCCATGGACGACACATTAACTCGAGAAGAGAGCGGATTCCCAGGATTCTATTGAAGAGGTAGGCCAACTTTCCACAAGGACCTCAAGAGTACCCTTCCCTCAGCAATAGGTATGTGAGCGGGACCCTGAGTTTCCTGAATCAATTAGAGTGGATACCGAGATACCCTGACTTGAAAGAAGGTCGGATTTCCCTGCAGTGGATTGAATGCAGGCTCATCTTTCATTGCACAGAATGAAGAGATGTATGAATCCCCTGTGGAGAGCCTAGAGAATGGCCTAGGTGCCCGTCTCAGGTGGAGAGCGTCCTCACATCCCTTGACACATCGAGAGGCACGCAGAGTTCAATGCTTCAAAAGGTGACGATGCCTGACTCTTCTTGAAAATTGATAGGAATCCCAATATCACTGTGCCAACTAGAAAAGGAGGCCTGACCTCCTTCTTGACTTCGACAGGCATGCGTATTGTCCTGCCAAGCCTAGTTTACATTCGTGAGGTGTCCCTCGTACCTAGACAGGTGTGCTGACTTCGCTGAACAAACTTAAGTTTCGAATGTACATCCCTGACATAACATGAGAATATACCCCAGGATCCTGCTGCAACTCGAGAAAACCCATGAGACTTCCCCCTCGCCGCGAGATGAGGCTCAAATTCCCTGCATTGCATGCAGAGCAATTGCGTTTTCCCAATCAAACTCGTAAGGAGCCTCGAGTTGCTTCATTGAACTCCAGAGAGTAGCCAACAACACGGTCAGAAGATGAGAAGAACACTGATGTCACCTCAGGAACGCAAAAGAGATTGGTGTACCCGAAGTCAATTTGAGATGAGGCCAATTTCCCTTGCATTGGCTCCAGAACCATACCCCGATCCAAATCACACTCAAAAAGTGGCTTGACTCCCTTTAGGAAACTCCAGAGATTCCTTGAGAAACCTGTTTCAAGTATACAGGAACTTCAATTTCAGTAGAGCAGCTTCAGGAAAGTTCTGCGCACCCCATATCATCTCGGGATGAGAATGAATCCCTGTCTTCGACTGAAGTGGTAAGCCAACTTTCCACAAGCACTTCAAGAGGAGCCTTCTCTCAACAAGAGGGATGTGAGAGGGTCTCTGTATTTTCTGCCTAAAATGGAATGGACCCTGAGATGCCCTGACTCAAAAGAAGGCCGGAATTCCCTGCAGTGTCTTAAATGCAGGCTCATGTTTCATCTCACAAGACGAAGGGATGTTGAAATCCCCTTTGGAGACACTAGAGAAAGCCATAGTTCTCCAACTGTTCTGGACATGGGTCCTCACATCCCTTTGACACTTCGAGAGGTGCACTGAGTTCAATGCTTCAAAAGGTGATGATGCCTGACTTTTCTTGAAAATTGATAGGAATCCCAATATCACTGTGCCAATTAGAAAAGGAGGCCTGACCTCCTTCTTGACTTCGAGATGCATGCGTATTGTCCTGCCAAGCCTAGTTACATTCGTGAGGTGTCCCTCGTACCTATAATGGGGTGCTGACTTCGCTGAACAAACTTATGTTTCGAATGGAGATCCCTGCCGTAACACAAGAATATACCCCAGGATCCTGCTGCAACTCAAGAAAACCCATGAGACTTCCCCCTCGCCGCGAGATGAGGCCCAAATTCCCTGCATTGCACGCAGAGCAATTGCGTTTTCCCAATCAAACTCGTAAGGAGCCTCGAGTTGCCTGATTGAACTCCAGAGAGTAGCCAACAACACTGTCACAAGATGAGAAGAACACTGATGTCACCTCAGGAACGCAAAATAGCTCGGTGTACCCGAAGTCAATTTGAGATGAGGCCAATTTCCCTTGCATTGGCTCCAGAACCATCCCCCGATCCAAATCACACTCAACAAGTGGCTTGACTCCCTTTAGGAAACTCCAGAGTTTCCTTGATACACCTGTCTCAAGTATACAGGAACTTCAATTTCAGTAGAGCAGCTTCAGGAAAGTTCTGCGCACCCCATTTCATCTCGGGATGAGAATGATTCCCGTCTTCGACTGAAGAGGAAAGGCAGCTTTCCACAAGCACCTCAAGAGGAGCCTTCCCTCAATAAGAGGGATGTGAGAGGGGCTCTGTATTTTCTGCCTCAAATGGAATGGACCGCAAGATGCCCTGACTCAAAAGAAGGCCAGATTTAACTGCAGTGGCTTAAATGCAGGCTCAAGTTTCATCTTACAAAACGAAGGGTTGTTGGAATCCCCTTTGGAGACCCTAGAGAAAGCCATAGTTCTCCAACTCTTCTGGACATGGGGCCTCACATGCCTTTGACACTTCGAGAGGTGCACTGAGTTCAATGCTTCAAAAGGTCATGATGCCTGACACTTCGTGAAAATTGATAGGAATACCAACATAACTCTGCCAACTAATAAGGGACACTTGGCCTCCCGCCTCATTTTCAGAAGCGTCCGTATTGTCCTGCCAAGCCTACTTTAGATTCCTGAGGTGTCCATCCTAAATAGACAGTTGTCCAGACTTCACGAACAAACCCGAATTTCAAAATGGCCATCCCCGCTCTTACTCGAGAATATACCCCAGGTGCCTGCCGCCACTCGAGAAGATTCATGAGACTTCCCGTTCGCTGCAAGATGAGGCCCGATTCCCCTGCATTCCGTGCAGAGGAGTTCCGTGTTCCCAAACACGTAAAGAACGTGGATTTCCATGATGGAACTAACGAGAATCCCCAAGAACTCTGTCACAAAAGCAGAAGAACACAGATGTCACCTCAGCAATGCAAAATAGATTGGTGCACCGGAAATCAACTCAAGATGAAGCGCATTTGCTCTGCATTGGCTCCATAGCCATCCGCGTTCCACATCATATACAAGTGACTTGACATCCTTTACGAAAATCCAGATTCCGTGAGACACCCATCTCAAGTCTAGAGGAACACCAATTTCAGTAAAGGAACAGGATGAAAGATCCGTGCACCCCATATCGTCTGGAGATGAGAGCTGATTCTCTCTCTTCGACTGAAGTGGTAAGCCAACTTTCCAGAAGCAACTCAAGTGGAGTTTCCCCTCAGTAACATGTATGTGAGAGGGACCCTGTGTTTTCTGCTTCAAGTGAAATGGACCCCGAGATGCCCTGATTCGAAAGAAGGCCAGATTTCCCTGCAGAGGCTTAATGCAGGCTCATCGTTCATATCACAAGATGAAAGGATGACTGAATCCCCTATAAAGACCCTACAGAATGCCGTAGGTCTCGACCTATTCTCGATAAGGGGCTTCACATCCCTTTGTCACCTCGAGAGGCAGGCAGAGTTCCGTGTTTCAAAATTTGACGATGCCTGACACTTCTTGAATATTGTTAGGAATCCCAATGTCACTGTGCCAACTAGAAAGTGACCCTGGGTCTCACGCCTCACTTCTAGAAGCGTCCGTATGGTCCTGCCAAGCCTAGTTTAGTTTCCTGAGGTATCCATCGCAACTTGACATGAGTCCTGACGTCGCTGAACAAACATGAGTTCTGAATGGCCATCCCCGCCGTAACTCGAGAATATACCCCGGGTTCCCGCCGCAACATGAGAAAAACCATGAGAATTCCCCCTCAGTGAGAGATAAGGCCCAATTCAACTGCATTGCATGCACAGCTTTCATTATTCCAATCAAATATATAAGCACTTTGATTTGCTTGTTGGAATTACAGACAGTCCCCAAGAACACCCTCACCAGTCTAGAATGACACTGATGTCACCAGAGGAATGGGAAATTGTTTGCTGTAACACACATCAACTCGAGATGATGCCCGACTCCCTTGTATTGGATCTAGAACAAGCCCCTATTCCGCATCATACAAGACAGGTGGTTTGTTTCACTTTAGGCAAATTCAGTGAATCACTGAGACACCCGTTTCAAATCTAGAGGAAGACCACTTTCAGCACAGGAACTCGAGGAAAGCTCCATGGACGCCACATCATCTCGAGAAGAGAGCGGATTCCCAGGATTCTATTGAAGAGGTAGGCCAACTTTCCACAAGCACCTCAAGAGTACCCTTCCCTCAGCAATAGGTATGTGAGAGGAACCCTGAGTTTTCTGCCTCAATTAGAGTAGATACCGAGATGCCCTGACTCGAAAGAAGGTCGGATTTCCCTGCAGTTGATTGAATGCAGGCTCATCTTTCATTGCACAGGATGAACAGATGTATGAATCCCCTGTGGAGAACCTAGAGAATGCCCTAGGTGCCGGCCTCCTCTGGACACTGTCCTCACATCCGTTGACACATCGAGAGGCACGCAGAGTTCAATGCTTCAAAAGGTGACGATGCAAGACTCTTCTTGAAAATTGATAGGAATCCCAATATCACTGTGCCAACTAGAAAAGGAGGCCTGATCTCCTTCTTGACTTCGACAGGCATGCCTATTGTCCTGCCAAGCCTAGATTACATTCGTGAGGTGTCCATCCTAAATAGAAAGGTGTCCAGACTTCACGAGCAAACCCGAATTTCAAAATGTCCATCCCGGCTGTAACTTGAGAATATACCACAGGTGCGTGCGGCAACTTGAGAAGATTCATGAGACTTCCCAATCACTGCAAGATGAGGCCCGATTCCCTTGCATTCCGTGCAGAGGAGTTCTGTGTTCCCAATCAAACACATAAGGAACCTCAATTTCCCTGATGGAACTACAGAGAATCCCCAGGAACACTGTCACAAAAGGAGAAGAACACTGATGTCACCTCAGCAATGCAAAATAGATTGATGTACCGCAAATCAACTCAAAATGAAGCGCATTTGCCCTGCACTGGCTCCATAGCCATTCCACGTTCCACATCATGTACAAGTGACTTGATATCCTTTACGAAAATCCAGAGATTCCGTGAGACCCCCATCTCAAGTCTAGAAGAACATCAATTTCAGTAAAGCACCAGGATGAAAGATCCGTGCAGCCCATATCGTCTGGAGATGAGAGCTGATTCCCTGTCTTCGACTGAAGTGGTAAGCCAACTTCCGAGAAGCACCTCAAGCGGAGTTTTCCCTCAGTAATATGTATGTGAGAGGGACCCTGTGTTTTCAGGTTCAAGTGAAATGCATCCCGAGATGCCCTGATTCAAAAGAAGGCCAGATTTCCCTGCAGAGTCTTAATGCAGGCTCATCGTTCATATCACAAGATGAAAGGATGACTGAATCCCCTGTAAAGACCCTACAGAATGCTTTAGGTCTCCACCTATTCTCGATAAGGGGCCTCACATTGCTTTGACACGACGAGAGGCATGCGGAGTTCAGTGCTTCAAAATTTGACGATGCCTGACACTTCTTGAATATTGTTACGAATCCCAATATCACTGTGCCAAATAGAAAGTGACCCTCGGTCTCACGCCTCACCACTAGAAGCGTCCATATTTTCCTGCCAAGCCTAGTTTAGATTCCTGAGGTATCCATTGTAACTAGAGCAATGTCCTGACGTCGCTGAACAAACATGAGTTTTGAATGTCCATCCCCGCCCTAACTCGAGAATATAACCAGGTTACCGCGGCAACATGAGAAAAACCATGAGAATTCCACCTCAGCAAGAGATAAGGCCCAATTCCGCTACATTGCTTGCACAGCAATTCCATGTTCCAATCATATACATAAGCATTCTTGATTTGCTTGATGGAGCTCCAGACAGTCCCCAAGATCACCCTCACAAGTCTAGAATGACACTGATGTCACCAGAGGAATGGGAAATTGTTCGCTGTAACCCACATCAACTCGAGATGATGCCCGACTCCCTTGTATTGGATCTAGAACAATCCCCTATTCCACATCATACAAGACAAGTGGCTTGTTTCACTTTAGGCAAATTCAGAGATTCACTGAGACCACCGTTTCAAATCTAGAGGAACAGCACTTTCAGCACAGGAACTCGAGGAAAGCTCCATGGACGCCACATCATCTCGAGAAGAGAGCGGATTTCCAGGATTCTATTGAAGAGGTAGGCCAACTTTCCACAAGCACCTCAGGAGTACCCTTCCCTCAGCAATAGGTATGTGAGAGGGACCCTGAGTTTGCTGAATCAATTAGAGTGGATACCGAGATGCCCTGACTCGAATGAAGGTCGGATTTCCCTGCAGTGAATTGAATGCAGGCTCATCTTTCATCGCACAGGATGAAGAGATGTATGAATCCCCTGTGGAGAGCCTAGAGAATGCCCTAGGTGCACGCCTCATCTGGAGAGTGTCCTCACATCCCTTGACACATCGAGAGGCACGCAGAGTTCAATGCTTCAAAAGGTGACGATGCCTGACTCTTCTTGAAAATTGATAGGAATCCCAATATCACTGTGCCAACTAGAAAAGAAGGCATGACCTCCTTCCTGACTTCGAGAGGCATGCGTATTTTCCTGCCAAGCCTAGTTTGCATTCGTGAGGTGTCCCTCGTACCTAGACAGGTGTGCTGACTTCGCTGAACAAACTTAAGTTTCGAATGGACATCCCTGCCATAACAGGAGAATATACCCCAGGATCCTGCTGCAACTCGACAAAACCCATGAGACTTCCCCCTCGCCGCGAGATGAGGCCCAAATTCCCTGCATTGCATGCAGAGCAATTGCGTTTTCCCAATCAAGCTCGTAAGGAGCCTCGAGTTGCTTGATTGAACTCCAGACAGTAGCCAACAACACTGTCACAAGATGAGAAGAACACTGATGTCACCTCAGGAACGCAAAATAGCTCGGTGTACCTGAAGTCAATTTGAGATGAGGCCAATTTCCCTTGCATTGGATCCAGAACAATCCCCCGATCCAAATCACACTCAACAAGTGGCTTGACTTCCTTTAGGAAACTCCAGAGATTCCTTGAGACACCTGTTTCAAGTATACAGGAACTTCAATTTCAGTAGAGCAGCTTCAGGAAAGTTCTGCGCACACCATATCATCTCGGGTTGACAATGATTCCAGTCTTAGACTGAAGAGGAAAGCCAACTTTCCACAAGCACCTCAAGAGGAGCCT
>JAGTXW010001337.1:22917-44265 GCA_020226075.1 Hydropotes inermis
AGAAAATTACAATACTATCATTCAACATATACATATGATTTTATCTAAATTTACACAGAATTCAAAAAATGGAATTACCTTACCTTACTGGTCTCTTTTTCACTTAATATGAGGGTAGTTATTTCATCCATTTGTAATTTTAGAAAATGTGAATTAAGTGGCTGCATAATATTTAAGAAAATTGGAGGTTTAAGTGAACATTTCATGCAAAAGTGGACACAATAAAACACTATAAAAGACAGAAATGTAAAGACGTAATAGAAACAGAAGAGATTAAGAAGAGGTGGCAAGAATACACATAACTATAGAAAAAAGTCTTAATGACCATGGTAACGATGGTGTAGGCACTCACCTAGAGCCAGACATCCTGGAGTGTGAAGTTAAATGGGCCTTAGCAAAGCTTATTACAAACAAAGCTAGTGGGGGTGACGAAATTTCACTTGAGCTAATCAAAATCCTAAAAGATGGTGCTGTTAAAGTGCTGCACTTGATGTATCAGCAAATTTAAAAAAACTCACCTGTGGCCATAGGACTGGAAAATGTCAGTGTTCATTTCAATTCAAAAGAAGGGCAATGCAAAAGAATGTTCAAAACACTGTGTCCTTGTACTCGCTCCTCTAAGGTTATATTCAAATTCCTTCAAGTCGTGCTTCAACAGTACATGAAATGGGAACTTCCAGATGTACAAGCTGGGTATTGAAGAGGCAGAAGAACCAGAGATCAAATTCTCAACATCATTGGGTCATAGAAAAAGCAAGGGAGTTTCAGAAAATCATCTACTACTGCTTCATTGACTATGCTAAAGCCTTTGACTCTGTGGATCACAAAAACTGTGGAAAACTCTTAAAGAGATGAAAGTATCAGACCACCTTACCTGACTCCTGAGAAACCTGTATGTGGGTCAAGAAACAACAGCTAGAATCAAACATGGAAGAAGGTACTGGTTCCAAATTGGGAAAGGAGTATGACAAGGCTGTATATTGTCACGTTGCTTATTTTACTTCAATGCAGAGTACATCATGTGAAATGACAGTCTTGATGAATCACAAGCCATAAGCAAGATTGCTGGGAAAATATCAACAACCTCAGAAAAACAGGTGATACCACTCTAATGGCAGAAAGTGAAGAGGAACTAAAGAGCCTCTTGATACAGGTAAAAAGGACAATGAAAAAGCTGGCTTGAAACTCAACATTCAAAAAATGAAGATTACGGCACCTGGCCTCATTACTTCATGGCAAATAGAAGGGGGAAAAGTGGAAGCAGTGACAGATTTTCTTTTCTTGAGCTCCAAAAGCACTGCAGATGGTGACAGCAGTCAGGAAATTAAAAGACACTTACACCTTGGTAGGAAAGCTCTGACAAAACTCGAAAGCCTATTAAAGAGCAGAGACATCAATTTGCCAACAAAGGTCCATATAGTCAAAATTATGGTTTTCCAGTACTCATATACGGATGTGAGAGTTGCACTGCAAAGAAAGCTGAGTGCCAAAGAACTGATGCTTTTGAACTGGTGCTGGGGAAGACTCTTGAGAATCTCTTGGACTGCAAGGTAATCCAACCATTCACACCAAAAGGAAAGTAACCCTGAATATTTATTGGAAAGACTGATGCTGATACTCCAATATTTTGGCCATCTCATATGAAAAGCCATTGGAAAAGACTGTGATCCTGGGAAGGACTGGAATCAAAAGGAGATGGGGGCAGCAGAGGATGAGATAGTTAGATACCATCACCGAACTCAATGGACAAATATTTGAGAAAATTCCAGGAGGTAGTGGAATACAGAGGAACCGGATGTGTTGCAGTCCATGGGGTCACAAAGAGTCCGGCACAACTTAGCAAGTGAACAATGACCACAAAATATTCTTTATGATACCCTGTTTCGCAGGACCTGTTTCTACAGCTCCTAATGCCAGCTTCCTTCACAATTGTATCTTGATCATCTCTGAAAGTGGAGTACAAATCCTATCATTTCTAGGCAGCTTTCAAATCTAGAATCATTCCCTGAACTTTCAAAGCAGGTTCTCTTAATCCCTTTCTCCTAGGATGGCAGACACTTCATACTCTGTCTTCTCTCCTGAGGATTCAGAACTCCTCCAAGATCAAGATGCTGCTCAATAAATTCTCAGGTCACACTTAGCACAGCGCTAGTTGTATGGCAAACAGCCAAAAAATATTTTTAAACTAATTAAATCAAAATGAATTATTCAAGGTTGCTGACAATTTTAATTGTTCTCCCTTCCTGGGGAGAACAGTTGGAAGACTTCCCAGTCGCTTTTGTGGCCACAGAAATGAATTGTGGCCAAAAGAGCAGCAGAGAAACTGGCCTGTATCCTTCCAGAGCTCGCTCATCATAAACTTCCATATGCATTTCTCCATATTCTTGCCTCCTTCTGCTGATGGATGCAGATGCGGATGAGGTCTAAGGGAATGGACACAGTATAGCATGGGATGAGTCTGGGTTCCTGAATGACCATCTGAAGGAATGCAGTCTCCCCAAAGTGAATACCCACCCAGTGATGTGATGTGGGAACCATAATGTTGTACTGCTGAAATTTGGGGAGTTGTGTGGTAATTTAGCACAAACCATTATACACACAATTATGCTAATTATACAATCAACTTAAATTGCCCTCAATCTAGTACATTGAAAATTATATACATCAATTTGTATTACTGACAGTTTTACCCTCCAATTTAACCCTGCTCTTCTGAATCAGCCATTTCACCTCAAATAATATCAATTCCTCAACAGTTTTTACTCTGAGATTCATACAAACTGCAATCAGAATTAGAATATTTGAAAAATAATGTTGAGAAAGTACTTTGCAGAGAAAACTTCAGTAACTTTTAATTCCTTGATCCTGCTTTGAAAACACAGCACAGTAAACTACTCGTATTTTATCCATATTTATCTCTAATTAACAAAGTGTTTTAGTTGGGATTAATTTTTAATAAATAAATAGCAGGTTTCTTGTCCACATCACAGCTGAATGATGAAATTGTCTCTCTGGAAGTTTTCTTTACTGACTTTTATTTGTACTCAGTCAACTGATCTGGGTCAAATACCAGATATTAAAAATCTTCAGAAGGTTCTTTTTCTTTCATTACTTTTCATTCAATAAGCATTTGACCATGTGGATTTTTCTATGGTCTGGATTATTTTTACTAACCAGCCACATGATGTTGCAAAATACCTTAAGGTCCAAATTCTCCTATCTAATGAGTCTGTTCCTTTGAAGAAAGTGATTCACTTTTGCTCCAACTTTTGGAAAACTTGCCCCCAAAAGCTCCACCACCCTCCTATTTGGCCCACTTCATCCATTAGAGAAGTGTTACTTCCAAGGTACAGGCAGATGAGCGCTTATACAATGGATTCAGTTACTTGCCTGGGAACTGAAAGGACCTTTCCCATTCAAATACCCTGGTTAGGAACCACGTGTTTAATTTCTCTGGGAATTAACAAACAGCAAGAAACGAGAATATGTGGTTGATAAATGAACATCAATTCTTCTGAAAATCACTCTGTCTCCTCCCCTTCCTCTTGGTGTTCAGTGTGGGGAAATAACCCTGGTCATCAGCATGTGGGTATTGCTCTTCTCTTTGAAGAGACAAGCCGTTTAATGGAGGACACTAATTCACCAAACTCAAAGCTCGAATTCCTTTTATGTACAAGATTCTTATCTTTATAATATATGCCATTATCTTCAACAGTGAAATGATATGCTTTATTCCTCATTACAGAGACCAAACTGCTATAGCAAAAGTGACTCCTGAGAGTTTTACATGGAAATTTACTAACTCAAAAAAAAAAAAATTCTATGGAAAAAGACAACCCATCTCAGTGTCACAAAGCATTGTTCCTTGCACCAACCACCAGTGTTAACTACAATCTATTATGATTTGAAGCATGCTAAATAAGCAGATTGTACTAAAAAAAAAAACACACATAAAAAACCCACAGGACAAACCCAAACTATTCTCAATAAAAATATCCATTTACTGGAGCCAATCTAAGATTTAACCAGGATCAGATACTTTAAACTGTAACACTGCATACCAGAATATCATGAAATAAACATTTCTCCTGATTTGGATATGATCTCTTCCTAATGCAAACTTTACCCCAACCCCCAACCCCAAAGAAATCCAAAAATCCTAAAACCAGCCAACCAACAAAAAAAAAACCAAAGACCCAAAACCAAACAAAACAACAAAGAAACAACGCCCATGACTATAACTAGAATTCTCAAATATTTGAGCGTCTAAGGTAACTGCTCAAAGAATTATTTTTTAAATGCTCATTTAACTTAGGAGCTTCCCTAGTAGCTCAATTGGTAAAGAATCTGCCTACAATGCCAGAGATTTGGGTTCGATTCCTGGGTCAAGAAGATCTCCTGGAGAAGCAAATGGCAACCCACTCAAGTCTTCCTGCCTGGATAATTCCAGGGACAGGGGAGCCTGAAGGTCTACAGTCCATGGGGTCGCGAGAGTTGGGACATGACTTAGCAACAAAACCGTCACCATTTAACTTAAGAGCAGTGCAGCTTCTCCAAAAGTAGCCAAAAGTTGTTAGGCTTGAAAACTCTAACATAGTCAAGAGAAACTGTTCACCATACCCCAAAACAATAAGGCGGGAATAGTTTAATTTCAAACTTTGCTTAAATGTTAGTATGTCACAAACTGCCCTCCAGGAAGCGCTCTTAGAGTCAGCGACCCTCAATAAAGCCTGAAAACGCTGCAAGTGAACTTTAACCTTTCTAGTCGATCCTCCAGAAGGCTTTAGGAAAGAGCACGAGTCCCGTCAGAACACCCGCCGCTGGCGGCCCCCGAACAGGATCCCCGAGCTGTGCGCCCCCATTACCCGCGCGCATCCCAGGAGCAGAGACCTCTCCACACCTGCCGACGCACCGCGCCCGACGTGCACCCACCCCGCGGCCCCAACATTGGGCTCCTCGGCTGCACCTCCCTATCACGAACACGCGAACCCGTGGAGACCGGGTCCAGGTGGCGCCCACAGAAACAGAGGCCGCCCCTCGCGGTCGAGGGGCGCCGAGCAGGGAAGGGTGTGAGCGCGCGGGGCGCCCACCGCTCCACGATTGCCTTGGGGCCCCGGCCCGGCGTCCTCAGCCTGTGGCCGGTGGCGGCGACCCCTGAGCTGAGCCAAGGACCAAGAGAGGCTCGTGCTCCTCGAGGCTGGAAGAGTCCAGGCCGCTGGCCGCTGGGCAGGCAGGGGCATGTGGTGAGGGGCTCTAGGTAGAGCTGCACTTACTTGTGTCTGGGGCGTTTCGAAGTGGGGACCGACGCAGTCTCCAACTTCCCTTCCCTCAGGACCGGTCCTGGGAGCTCAGGCGTCCGTGTGCCTCCACCCTCGAACCTGTGGCCGCTCACGCCTGTGCACTCGCACCTGTAGCCGTTCACGCCTGGGAACTCGCACCTGCAGCCGCTACTGCCTGGGAACTAACACCTGCAGCCACTCACTCCTGCGCACTCGCTCCAGGGACGGTGGGGGCGGGGAGGGGCGTTTGTCAGCCTAAGGACTCCTCGCTGGAATATCCTTGTTTTACATTTCCTTAAAGTGTTTGACTTGATATCAGTTTAAAAAAAAAATAAATGTCAAGTTTTCTTATCCTAATCATAATTTCATGACTGTAGATTCTGTCTTTGTAAGATTTCTTTAAGAATAATAATTTCTACTTGGTCAACTGAGTCAGGTAATAGGTACCAAAATTACATATTGCTTCTATAAATTTTCAGTCAATACGTTTTAGCCTGTGAAGTTTTATTTAGTGTGTGTGTTTTACTAGTAATCAGCCTTGGCAGGGGCAGAGTCTTCAGATGAAGGGAGAGTTAGGATCTCCTAGGCTAGGGCTGTCTCCCTGCCACATATTTTGCCGTGGGATTAGAGGTCCTCAGACCCCAGGATATTTTGGCAATGTGGAGTAAATTCTCTGGGTGTGCACACAAGCATAAACTGACACACATCAGAGGAAGGGACCATAGGGAGTGGGGTCAGGGGAGGGGTGGACCTTAGGGTGGCAACAGTGACAGAAACATGCATTGTTTTTCCTTGGACTGAGGCAAAGACCACCTTGTTGGACCTCATATGGAATCAAGATCACAACCTCTGCACTGGCTGTGGTGAGGAGTACTCTGAAGGGAATTAGACTCCCCACGGCTGAAGTGGACAAGAGGAGGTGGAGGGTCCTCTTCAAGGTCCCTCTCAAAGCCCCTAGTTCCTGTGGATCCTGTCACATTCCCTCCTGGGTCCCAAGGAATGCTGGTGTCCTGAAGTCTCTCAGAGGTGTGGTTTGTGCTTTGCTTTCCCTGCTTGGTGTGTAGTATTAGTGGTTCCCATCAAAGGGGTGATGTGTCCAGTACTGGGGCGACGATAGTATCCCTTGCACTCCTACACATTCCCCTGACCCTGACCTGGCCTATACTTTCTTCTATTAGAATCTGAGCTTCTCAGTGGAGGAATGGAGCCTCTTATCTATTCAATTGCCAGCTGTGCCCTGAGCATTCAGGGGGGGCTGTGATGAAAAGAAGCACCTGGGTCACAGTATGGAGGGGGAAGTGGAGAAACACAGAAGGAAGCAAGTTCTTTGTTGAAAAACAGTAGGTGCCACAATGTGGCCATGAGGGTCTTCACTGAGGGGACATCTCTGTCCACAGCAGGGTAATGAGAATGTGCCAACCATTCACACATTTCGGGATAATTATCCCAGAAGAAGGCACAAGTGTATGGATACACAGAATGTGTTTGTCCAGAGATGAAGCCAGAGGAAGTAGTGTGGCTGGTGGGAGCTTGGGATGACAGTAGGGGACAGTGGGGAGGGAGGGGCAAGGGCCTGAATGCTTGATGCCTATGTCAGTGGTCCATTCTGTGTGACAACATTAGCCAGTCTTGAGTGATTTAAGCAACAAACATTTATTATCTCACACTATCTGTGGACCAGGAATTGACCATGATTCACCTGGAGGCGTCTGCCAGTGTCTCCCTGGGGTCTAGGAGTGTGAACTCATTGAGTCAGGACCCAAGAGCTCCTCTGTCATGGTCTCAATGCTAAACCACAGATGCCTCTTCATATGGCAACTTGTAATATACAGGCTTGATCCTTAGAGTGAGGGACCAGAAAGAGAGAAGGACGGAGAGAAAGGAAACTGCTATACAAATGAAGAAGTGGAAATTATACACCTAAATTCTGGGGATTATCAAATGGTACCGCTGCTGCTGCTGCTAAGTTGCATCAGTCGTGTCTGACTCTGTGCGACCCCATAGATGGGAGCCCGCCAGGCTCCCCCGTCCCTGGGATTCTCCAGGCAAGAACACTGAGGTGGGTTGCCATTTCCTTCTCCAATGCATAAAAGTGAAAAGTGAAAGTGAAGTCGCTCAGTCCTGTCTGACTCTCAGCGACCCCCATGGACTGCAGCCTATCAGGCTCCTCCATACATAGGATTCTCCAGGCAAGAATACTGGAGTGGGTGACCAGTGCCTTCTCTGTCAAATGGTTACAACCACTGTATATAACACTTCAGCAGTTTCTCAAAAGGACAAGCCTACAGTTTTCAGTCAATCCCCAAATTCCCCTCCTACATCAATACCCAAAAGCATATGAATATTCACATGCCTGTACACAAGTATTCAGAGCATCACTGTTCAGAAGAGCCCAAAGGTGAAAACTCTAATGTCCATCAACAGATGAAAGCCAAATGTGCTGGTTCCTGAATGGAATATTATTTAGCAATGAAAATGTTCTCAAACAGACATTTAATAGGGTTATGTAACATTGTGATGAACTTATTGTAATTTACATGTACAATCTAAGATAATCAAACTATTAAATTTTAAGTGAACTTTATATCATAAACAATTTAGTATACATTAAAAAAATACAAAAAATGGACTTGCTCTAACTCTGGAGCTCTGGTGGGCAGGAGAGGTATAGTTGCCTCCAGGTCTGGAGATTTCCAGAGGTTGTTCTGGAGCTCGTGCTGTAGTTCCAAGGAGAGAAAATACCAATAGGACTGCATTTCCAAGTGTCCCCCAAAACAGCAAAGAAAGCCTCTCACTGCCACTCAATGATCTCTCAAAGATGCCAGCCCCAGAAAGTCTTCCCAGACTGCAGTCAGGGCAATAGTGATCTGATCGTCCTCATTGCTCCTGGCCCAGACACAGCCTCAGAAGGTTCTGCTCTGTGTGGTTCAGCTCCCTCCCATCCTCATTTGCTCCCATCACATCCCCCTCTGGCTCAGTGGGCTCCAGGGTGTCCAGCTGTGCCAAGAAATGTAGGATTTGGTCCTCCAGGTCTGAGTCAGGCAAGCTGAGCTCTATTTAAGCCAGTAGCATCCTCAGGCAGGGAAACTCTGGGGGCTGGAGGAAACCCTCAGGTTAATGGTACAGCTAGGTGCCCAGGATGGGGGACATGGCCCTGGGGGGAGTCAGGTGGGCAGAAGATTCAGAGACCTGGCCTTCCTTCCACACTGAGCTCCCAGGAAGCCTTGTGGGGTCTGGGAATTTTTGCCTTCTGCTCCTGGCTGTTCAGAGGCCAGTTCTCCTCCATGTCTCATCTCACTTGGTGGTTCTTTGGAAAACTGAGTCCCTCCTTCTCGAATCAAAGTCCCACTCACACTTTCACCTGATTCAGGGATCCACTGTCCTCATCAGAGTAAAGAGGGTGCATCCACACCTAGAGGAGGCCAGGAAGGCGTCACATGAACAGCACTGGAGACACGCCCAGATGTGATGGCCAGTGTGACCGTGTGACCCTGGGAGAACGGAAGCCCAGGAGGGCAGGACTGCTGTCTGCCCAATGTATTACATGATGGTCGTTCCTAGAAAAGTGCCTGCACCTTGAGGGCCTTCCTGTATATTTCAAGAATGAATGAGCCCAACCAGCCCCATCTGAGTACCTGGGGCACTATTGATCACTCACAGGGACCCCTGCTCTCACTCACCCAGGACAGGGCACCACTCACAACTCACCTTGCAAATGGGAATAAGTTTGGCCCAAGGTCAAAGGACAGAGACAACTGAGACAGAGACTTCCTTGAGGGGAGGAGGAACATGATGACTGAGTACAATCACAGCCCCTCCAGCAGATTTTTCTATGGGGCCAGGTCCCCAGAAAGCACTTTCCAACTTTCCAGGAAGGAACCACTTAGTCACCACATTCACCCTGAGGGCTGGTTCTCCCATTGCCCTTGTGTGCAGAGGGACCAACTGGGCCTTAGAGAGGTGGAGAGATAGTCCTGTGACTCAAGCTGGAATGGGGCCAACTCCCCAGTGTACCACAGGTGGAGGGGACTGCTCACCTTGTGAAGCAGGTCCAGCACCTGCTTTGTTCTTGTTGTTCAGTCACTTAGTCTGACATTTTGCAAGCTGGTGGGTGGCAGTACACTGGCTTTCCTGTGCTTCACTATCTCCTGGAGCTTGTTCAAACTCATGTTCATTGAGTCAGAGAAGCCAGCCAACCATCTTGTCCTCTGTTGTCCCCTTCTTGGCTTGCCTTCCATCTTTGCAGCTTCAGAGTCTTTCCCAATGAGTTGGCTCTTTGCTTCCATCAGAATATTTTACAATGAGTCAGCTCTTCCCACCAGGGGGCCAAAGTATTGGAGATTCAGCTTCAGCATCAGACCATCCAATGAATATTCGGGACGGATTTCCTTTAGGATTGACTGGTTTGATCTCCTTGCAGTCCAAGAGACTCTCAAGAGTCTTCTCCAACACCATGGTTCAAAAGCATCAGTTCTTTGGCACGCAACCTGCTTTATAATCCAACTCTCACATCCATCCATAAGTACTGGAAAAACCATAGCTTTGACTATATGGATCTTTGTTGGGAAAGTAATGTCTCAGCTTTTTATATGCTGTGTAGGTTTGTTATAGCTTTTTTCCCAAGGAGCAAGTGTCTTCTAACTTCATGGCTGCAGTCACCATCTGCAGTGATTTTGGAGCCCAAGAAAATACAGCCTGTCACTGTTTCCATTGTTTCCTCAATTATTTTCCATGAAGTAGTGGGACCAGAGGCCATGATCTTACTTTTTGAATGTTGAGTTTTAAGCCAGCTTTTTCAATCTCTTCTTTCTCCTTCATCAAGAAGCTCTCTAGTTCTTCTTAGCTTTCTGCCATGAGGGTGGTGTCGTCTGCATATCTGAGGTTATTGTTATTTCTCCCAGCAACCATGATTCCAGCTTGTGCTTCATCCAGCTCCACATTTTGCATGATGTACTTGCATATAAGTTAAATAAGCAGGGTGACAATATACAGTCTTAATGTACTCCTTTCCTATTTTGGAACCAGTCCGATCTTCCATGTCCAGTTCTAACTGTTGCTTTCTGGCCTGCACACAGGGATCTCAGGAGGCAGGTGTGGTGGTCCGGTATCCCCATCTCTTTAAGAATTTCCCACAGTTTGTTATGATCCACACAGTCAAAGACTTTAGCGTACTCAATGAAGTAGATTTTTTTTTTCTGGAATTCTCTTGCCTTTTCTATGATCTCCAATGAATACTGGCAATTTGATCTCTGGTTCCTCTGCCTTTTCTAAATCCAGCTTTAACATCTGAAAATTGTCAGTTCATGTACTGTTGAAGCCTAGTTTGGAGAATTTTGAGCATTGCTTTGCTAACATGTGAAATGAGTGCAATTGTGTGGTAGTAAGAGGGTAACAGGCAGGAATGCCAGGGGTATCCAAACGGATTGAAGAGCCTGCAAGTGCCAGACATGTTTATCTCTCTAAACAGCAGGAAGAAACAAGCCAGCGATATGTTTTTCCTTCTCTATACAAAGGAGGTTTCCCTTAACATGCTGTGTTGCCATGACACCTGCCTGACCTAAAGCTAACTACTCTCAAACCTTCAGTTAACCAATACATTTATTTTTCATATGGAAATGTTGTCCTAAGCTATGTTAATGTACCCCAGACTCTATCTTCAAGTTGGTTCCTTCAAATGGCCTAACTTACTTACTCAGGTATTGTTCCCCTAATCTATGTAAATGAAACTATTTCTTGGTATTCTGCCCTTCTACAAGATTTAAGTCAATCGTTTTATGGCCAGGGATGAATTATCTGGTGCCATTCTAAATTTTATGGCATCCCTTTCTTTACATTAACAGACTGTCAGTGACTATATAACATACAGCTAAAGACTGGGAGGGGGGTACTCTTTTGCCCCCTTATGATGCCTATGTCAGAAGCCTTCTCTATCTCCTTTATACTTTAGTAAAACTTGATTACACAAAAGCTCTGAGCGATGTAGCCTCGTCTCTTGACCCAGATTGAATTCGTCTCCTCCTGAGGCCAAGAATCCCAGCGTCTTATCATACAGCAACAACCTTTGAGTAGTTTGAATATTCTCTGGCATGGTTGTTCTTTGGGGTGGGAATGAAAAAAGACCTTTATGAACACTGCTGAGTTTTCCTACTTTGCCGGTATATTGAGTGCAACACTTTAACAGCATTCATCTTTTAGGATATGACATTGCTCAGCTGGAATTCCATTATATCCACTAGCTTTGTTCATAGTAATGCTTCCTAAGGAACACTTGACTTGCACTCTAAAATGTCTGGCTGTAGGTGTGTGATCACACCATCGTGGTTATCTGGTTAACTAAGAACTTTTTTGTATATTTCTTCTGTGTATTCTTGCCACTTTTTCTTAATATCTTCTGCTTCTGTTAGATCCACACAGTTTCTGTCATTTATTGTGCCCAAGTTTATTTTTCCCTTGGTATCTCTAATTTTCTTGAAGAGATCTCTAGTCTTTCCTATTCTATTGTTTTCCTCTATTTCTTTGCATTGATCACTGAGGGAGGCTTTCTTATCTCTCCTTGCTATTCTTTGGAACTCTGCATTCAGATGATTTAGCTTTCCTTTTCTCCTTTGACTTAAGCTTCTCTTCTTTTCTCAGCTACTTTGTAAGGCCTCTTCAGACAACCATTTTGCTTTTTGCATTTCTTTTTCTTGGGGATTGTTTGAGAATGGTCTCCTGTACAATTTTTATGAACCACTGTTCATAGTTGTCCAGGCACTCTGTCTATCGGACCCAATCTCTTGAATATGTCACCTGCACTCTATAATCCTAAGGGATTTGATTAGGTCTTACCTGTATTTTGTAATGGTTTTAACTACTTCCTTCAATTTAAGTCTGAATTTTACAATAAACAGTTCATGATCTGAGCCACAGTCAGCTCCCAGTCTTGTTTTTGCTTACAGTACAGAGCTTCTGCATCTCTGGCTGCAAATAATATAATCAATCTGATTTTGGTATTCACCATCTGGTGATGTCCCTCTGTAGAGTCATCTCTTATGTTGTTAGAAATGGGTGTTTGCTACGACCAGTGTGTTCTCTTGGCAAAACTCTAGTTAGCCTTTGCCCAGGTTCATTTTATATTCCAAGGCCACACTTGCCTGTTACTCCAGGGGTCTCCTGACTTCCTACTTTTGCATTCCAGTTGCATATGATAAAAAGGATATCTTTTCCTTGGTATTACCTCTATAAGGTCTTGTATCTCTTCATAGAACCATTCACCTTGAGCTTCTCCACCATTAGTGGTTGGGGCATAGACTTGCATTACTGTGATATTGAATGGTTTGCCTTGGAAAGGAACAGAGATCATTCTGTCATTTTGGAAACTGCATCCAAGTACTGCATTTTGGATTCTTCTGTTGACTATGAGAGATACTCGATTTCTTCTAAGGGATTCTTACTCAGGGTAGCTGGCAAAAGCCCTGCAGGTGCCCAGGAATGTGGGGAGGTAGGAGGGGATTGCTGCTCAGGAAACAGGTACCAGGTTCCCACTAGCATCTGTAGCCTATGTCTTTGGAAACTTCAGATCATGCGGGTCTCATGTCCCTTGTGGAACACATTTTCCCTCTGGGGTATAACACAGCAGACACACAAGTCAGAGGCAGCACCACAGACACCAGGAAAGCAGGGGCTGGAGCTCAGACTGAGTCCCCTGGACTCATGGGAGGAGGAGGGGCAGGAGTGCCTTCTGCAGAATAAAGGTCCTGGCATCACAAGTGAACTGGCACTTGGGGATGGTTTCATGTATTAGCAACTCGGGGCAGTTTTTATTGGACAGCTTTCCGTGTGTTAACTTTATCATCCCTGTGGCGGCAACCAAAACATCCCATTCTGGGGATGAGAATTGGGGTGATAGAGGCTGATCCTGGGGTGAGAGGCATCAGGATTCTCAGGCCAATATGGATACCTGGGGATGGAGTTAATACAGGAATAACTGTAGAAAAATGCAGAAAGGTTCCTGGGGAACATGAAAGGAAATCCTATCACAACCTCTTTCTGAGATTCCCACATGTAGATAAACAGTGGTTTTCATCTGGACAACTTAGAGCCTACACCTTGAGGTCAGGTGGGAGAGGAGACGGAGCCCAGGTTCCTTTGGAAGCAGGACTCTAGGAGGGACTCAGGGGAGGGTCAGGGTGCCTCTGTGACCTGAGCATGTGCCTTCTCTGGGCTCTGTTGCTGGTGGGGGCTCCTTGCTCTTGTGAGGGGAGAAGGAGAAGGGGGCTGTATGGATGGGCGCCTGTCTGCAGTCCTTTGAGGAGCCCTGTGAACACAGTGCCTGGGAGCCAGGCAGAAAGTCTCAGGGCACCAGTCAGCTGCCTATGGTGCTTCTCAGACCTACAGACAGCCCCCCTCCACACACACGCCCACCACTCTCTGCACAGACCTCCACTGAGGACGCAGACGCCCGTCCATCTGACAGTCATCTATCCACACTGGCACAGAGCAGAGCACCTCAGGGATCCTGGTTCCCTACTGCCAGCCCGTCCTCAGGTGTGACCATGTCAGGACCACAGGTCACAACGTGCCCACCAATATGCTCCTGCCCAGAGGGAAAACCTCCCCTCAAGTCCTACTTCCCTGAACATGGAGATGAGGGCAGCTGGAGTTGCCCAGGAAGGGCTCCAGCGGCGGCAAGGCCTGGTGTGGCCAGCTCTAGTTTGACTGGGATTACCTTAGGTGCCCTCCTGGTAAAGGATCAGAGGCATCCAGGTTGAGCACTGAACCGACTGAAACATCTGAAAAACCTCTCCCTCCAGGGTTTCCTGAAGCAGAAGCCCTGGCCAGTTGACACACGGCTGGAGAACATCCTTCTGGATGAAGACTCTTCAGCCAAGTGAGCCCCAACTGGCTGTGGCACTGTTGCTAGAGGGTGGGTGCCTTTTTACAGTGTTCAAATTTCTGTTAGGGTCTGCCATCGAGAAAGTGACTTCACCACCCGAGGGACCCTTCCTTGGATTGACAGCTGACACCCCTGCACACAGCCCACGGGATCATGACGGCTCATCCCTCATCCATGAAGCCCCAGGCCTCACACAGTTGCAACACACAGCCGTCCACACAGCTCGTGGGCAGGCTGTGTGTGCAGCTCTGATTTGACAGACCAGGGCCCAGGCTCACCACCCGTTTCCCACCTGTTCTCCAGCCTGGATTAGTCCCTGTCTCTCAAAGCCTGTCAGTGTCCCCACCTGCACACTGGGGCTGATGCCCGCATGGACTTCTAGGGATGTCCTCAGACATAGGAGGGACAAGACCTGGAAAATATGGGATTCCTTGTCTCAGGCAGGCACTCCCTCCAACCCCTGTATAATATTCATATTGCCTTCCTCATATCTGTCCCTCTTCTGATCCCAACTCTCAGTCCTTATTAAATGTCAGGGTGAGTGTGCATAGTTGAGTCTATCCCAGTGCTCTGGTAGTCCAGAAGAAAACTGCCCTTGTCAGGAGGCATAGGCAAGAGCTTCCTAAGATCTCAGGGTTTCTAATTTCCAGAGCAAACCTAATGAGAGGGTTTTCAGCTTTGGCCAAGGAGACCAAGATTCTGTGACACAAGACACTAAAGTAGGAAGGGTCTGGAGCTGGGCTGACAGTGAGATTTTATACATACATTTAGTGAGATATCATCAATAAAGTGGGTGTGATTACACAGACACTGTGAGTGTGATGTTGGACACCGTGGTTGTATTGCCACTAATACACCATGTGAGATGTCATATATACTGAGCATGATGTCATAACCATAGGAGGTGTCTTGTCACAGATACAGTGGCTGGGATGTCGCAAGTATAGAGTATGTGATGTCATATAGAGTGGGTGTGCTATCATGAATAGAGTAGATGTTACATCATGAATAGAGTCTTGTTATGTCATAAAGAGTGAGTGTGATGTCATATAGAATTCCTGTAGAATATATAGAATTCATATAGAACCCACATATAGAGGGACTGATGTCACACATATAATAGGTGTGGTATAATCAGTACACTATAAGTAACGGTCCAGCTACAGTGGATGTGAAGACAGGTATCCTGGGTGTGATGACATGAATACAGAGGGTGTGATGTCATAGCGTGGTGTGGTATCATAAAGAGTGGAAGTGATGTCATATGTAGTTCAAATGATGTCATACATATTGTGGCTGTGTTATCATACATAAAATGGGGGTTGTATGATCAATAATCTGGGTGTGATGACAGAGATACAGTGGATGTGCTGTCAGATATAAACGGTGTGAGGTGAGATATAATAGTTTGATGTCATGAATAGAGTGTTGTGATTACATAAATCATGGGTGAGATGTCACATACAGTGCATATTGTGCCATATATACAGTAGATGTGATGTCATAAATAGAGTGTGTGTTATATCATCGATACAGTGGGTGTGATCACACAGACACAGACATGAAAAGTGTGATGTCATATATAGTGGTTATGGCTTAACACAGTGTGTTTCATGTCAAATATAGTTTATATGTATTCACAAACATACATATATATCGGTGTTATGTTACCAATATAGTGGCTGTGATGTCACAGGTATAGGGGATGAGACATCATAAACCTTGGATGTGATGTCATATATAGGAGATCTGATGTCATGAATGCAGTGTTTGTGATGTCCTAAATACTGACGATTGATGTCATAAAGTCTGAATTTGATGTGATGTAGAGTGTGTATGATGTCATACCTGTGCCAAGTGTGAATGAAGACTTCCATAATTGTTGTCAAGGCATTGATAGAGCAGGTGGGACCACACAGATGCAGTGGCTGTGATGTCAAATACAGTGGGTGAGAGCCAGGTATAGTCGTTTTTTTTTTTCATGAAACAATATGGGTGGTATCATATATATTGGATACGATGTCATAAATATACTGGATGTGAGGTCATACCTATACGGGTGTGATGTCATAAAGTGTTCATGTGATGTCATGCATACTGAATGTGATGTCATACATAGAGTGTGTAACGTCATACAGAGAGTGGGTGTAATAAAATTGATACAATGGGTTTGATGACACAGATATAGTGGATGTGGTGTCAGATATAGAAGGTGAGATTGCAGATATATGTTTTGCGTTGTCATGTCTGTGATGTCTTATATAGTGTGTGTGATGTCATGAATGCAGTGGATGTAATGTGGTTACTACAATGGTGTGAACTCAAAGAGTGGATGTGACGTTACGTATTGTGCATAAGGTGTCATATATAAAGTGGGTGGGATGTCATACATACAGTTGTTCAGAGATCATTTATAGAGGGGTTGTGAGGACAAAGATACTGTGGATGCAGTGTTAGATACTGTGGGAGTGATGTCATGAATACAGTGTATGTGATGTCATAAATAATGTGGTGTGATCTCATAAAATATGGGTGTGATCTCTTATAAAGTGTATATGATGTTGTACATATAGTGGGTGTGATGTCATACATAGAAAGCTTGTGATATCATCAAATGAGTGAGTGTTATGTCACAGATCCAGTGGCTGTAATGTCATATACAATGGATATGATGTCATGAATTATAGTGGAAGTGATCTCAGAAATACAGTTGGTGTGATATCATCAATACAGTGTATGTGATGACACAAATACAGTGGACACGATGTCAAATATAGTGGGTGTGATGACATAAACATGGTCGTCTGAGGTCATAAAGTGAGGATGTGATGTCTTGTATAGTGCAAACAAAGTCACACATATGGCGTGTCTGATATCATACAAAGAGTGGGTGTGATGTTGTCTATACAGTGGGTGTGAGGACACAGATAGTTTCTGTGATGTCTCATGTATAGTGTACATGTTGCCCTAGATACTGGATGTGATTTCATATATAGAGGTTGTGATGTCATAAGTACAGTAGTGTGATGACATAAGGATTGGATGTGATGTTCTATATATTGCATATGATGTCACGCAGAAGGTGGGTGTGATGTCATTCAAAAGTGGGTGTGGTATCAGTGGAGAGGTTGTGATGACAAAGATTCAGTGGGTGCAATGTCTGATACAGGGGGGGTGATGTCATGCCTGAAGTGGATGTGACATCATAAATACTGTGGTGTGGTGTGAGAGTGCATACAATGTCATCTGCAGTGCAAAAGATGTCACACATATGCCGAGAGTAGTGTCATCAACACATAGTGTTGTGATATCATACTTAGTGGATATTATGTCCTAAATACAGGGGATAAGATGTCACAGATATACTGGATGTGATACAATCCATATAGAGGCTGTGATGTCATCGGTAGTGTGGGTGTGATGACACAGATACAGTGGACCTGAGGTCAGATACAGTGGATTTGATGTCATACATAATGTGGTGGCATGTCCTAAAGAGTGGATGTGATATCATATAGAGGAGATCTGATGTCATGAATGCAGTGTTTGTGATGTCATAGAACATGATCATTGATGTCATAAAGTGTGAATGTGATGTGATCTAGATTGGGTATGATGTCATACGTGTGCCAAGTGTGATGACTTACATACTTGTTGTGATGACATCGATACAGCACTACATCGATACAGATGTGTGTGCCATTTGTGTGATGACACAGATACAGTGGCTGTGGTGTCAAAATGGAGGATGAGATGTCAGGTATAGTCGTGTTGTCATGAAAGCAGGATGGTGATAGTGTACATATTGCATATGATGTCATAAATATACTGGGTGTGATGTTATACATATAGTGGTATAATGTCATAAACAGTTGTTGTGATAGCATGCATACTGAATAGGATGTCACACGTATAGTGTGTGTGTGATGTCATACAGGGAGTGGGTGTGGTATAAGTGATACCCTGGGTTTGATGACACAGATACAGTGGATGTAGTGTTAGATGTAGTGGGTCAGATGGCAGATATAATGTTTTTATTGCCATGTGTGTGATGTCATATATAGGGTGTGTGATGTCATGAATGCAGTGGATGTAATGTGATAACTACAATGGTGTGAAGTCATAAAAAGTGGATATGACATTGTGTAGAGTGCATAAGATGTCATACGTAAGGTGGGTGTGATGTCATACATAGAGTTGGTCTGAGACCATCAATGGAGTCGTTGTGATGACATAGATACGGTGGATGCCATTTCAGATATAGTGGGAGTGATGTCATGAACACAGTGCATGTGATGTCATAAATAATGTGGTGTAATGTCATAAAATGAGGACATGGTGCTTTATACAGTATATATGATATTAAACATATAGTGGGTGTGATGTCCTATATACAAAGGGTCTTATATCATTGAAAGAGTGTGTGTGATGACACACATTCAGTGCTTTGAAGTCATATACAATGGATATGATTTCATTATATATAGCAGATGAGATCTCAAAAATTCAGCTGGTGTGATATCATCAATACATGGATGTTATGACACAGATACAGTGGATACGATGTCAAATATAGTGGGTGTGATGTCATAAAAATGGTGCGTTGATGTCATAAAGCGAGGATGTGAAGTCTTGTATAGTGCAAAAGGTGCCATATATTATCCGAGTCTGGTGTCATACAGAGTGTGTGTGATGTTGTCAATAGAGTGAGAGTGATGACACAGATTAGTGGCTGTGATGTCACATGTATAGTGTATATGTGGCCTTACATACTGGATGTGGTTTCATATATAGAGGCTGTGATGGCATAAGTATAGTACTGTGATGACATAAGGAGTTGATATGATGTTATATAGAGTGCATATGATGTCACCCATATAGTGGGTATGATGTCATACAAAAGTGGGTATGATATCAGTGGAGAGGTTGTGATGACAAAGATACAGTGGGTGTGATGTCAGATACAGTGGGTGTGATATCATGCCTGAAGTGGATGTGACATCATAAATACTGTGGTTTGCTGTGATAGAGTGGATGTGATATCATCTGTAGTGCAAATGATGTCACACATATGCCGAGTGTGGTATCAACCACACACAGTGTTGTGTTGTCATACATAGTGGATATGATGTCATAAATATAGTGGATAGGATGTCACATGTATACTGTATGTGAGATCATACATAGGGTGGCTGTGATATCATTGATAGAGTGGGTGTGATTACACAGATACAGTGGACGTGAGGTCATATAGACTGGATGTGATGTTAGATATAGTGGTCTTGACGTCATAAATAAAGTGGTGTGATTTCATAAAGAGTGGATGTGATGTCATATGTGGTGCGTATGGTGTCATACAAATAGATGCTGTGATGACATACATACACTTCTTTTCATAAAATTGGTACATTGTGTGCAATGTCTAAAGTATACTGAGTATAATGTCAGGCATAGTGGCTGTGAAGGCACACAATGGTTGTGTGGTCATAACACTGTGCATGATGACATATAAATGAATATGTCAAAAACAGAGTGTTTGATGTCACAGCTAGAGTCATTGTGTGATGTAACACATATAGTGAATGTGACATCATACAGAGTAGATGAGATGTCATATATAATGTGTGTTATGTAATGAATATAGTGCATGTTATGTCATAAATAGTAATGGCTGTTCTCATAAACTGTGGTTATGATGTCCTGTATAAGGCATATGATGGCATACATATGCCACCTGTGATGTCTTACACAGTAGGTGAGATGTCTTCGACAGAGAGGGTATGATGACATACAGAGTGGATGAGATGGCAGTTTTAATGGGTTTCAAGACAGATATAGAGCTTGGGATGTGATACACACACTATGGGTGAATAAACAGAGCGTATGCCATGACATACAAACAATGGTGTGTTGTCAGCAAGAAGGGATGTGATGTCATATAAAGTGCCTATGGTATCATACATGCAGTGGGTGTGATTTCATACATACATAGGTTGTGATGCATCAATCAAATGGGTTTGATTACACAGATACATTGGGTATCATGTCAGATACATTCATTGTGTTGTCATTCATTCACCATGTGAGAAGTCTTATACAATGTGTATAATGTCAAAAACATAGTAGGTGTCTTGTCTTAGTTACAGTGGCTGTGATGTCACAAGTACAGTGTATGTGATGTCATATACAGTGGGTGTGATGTCATGAATAATGTGGATATGATGTGATGAATACAGTCTTGTGATATCATAAAGTGTGGTTGTGATGTCACATAGAACTCATATGATGTCATACATATAGTTGGTTTGATATCACACTTATTGCAGATGTCCTAAAATCAATACACTGTAAGTAATAGCTCAGCTACAGTGGATGTGATGACAGGTATCCTGGGTGTGATGACATCAATACAGTGTGTGTGAGTGTCATAGCGGGTGTGATATCTAAAAGAGTGGATGTGATCTCATATGTATTCATATGATGTCACACATATTTTGCCTGTGTTATCATCCATACAATGGGAGTTATATGATCAATAATCTGGGTGTGATAACAGAGATACAGTGGATGTGCTGTCATATATAATCAGTTTGATATGAGATATAATAGACTTATGTAATGGATAGAGTGTTGTGATATCATAAATCGTCAGTGAGATGTCACATACAGTGCATATTGTACCAAAAATATAGTAGGTGCCATGTCATAAATACAGTGTGTGTTATATCATCGATACAGTGTGTGTTATCACACAGATACACAAATGGAGGTTGTGATTTCAGATATAGTGGTTGTATTGTCTTAGAACCATGTATCTGATGTTAAATATAGTTGACATGTATTCAAAAACATAGTGTCTGTGATGTCACAGGTATAGGGGATGAGATGTCATAAAACCCTGGAGGTGATGTCATATGTAGGGAATCTGATGTCATGAATGCAGTGGTTGTGATGACATACAGTGGCTGTCATGTCGTATACAATGGGTATGATGTCGTGACATATAGCAGATGTGATCTCAGAGATACAGTTGGTGTGATATCATCAATAGAGTGGAGGTGATGACACAGATACAGTGGACACGATGTCCAATATAGTGGGTGTGATGACATAAACATGGTGGTTTGAGGTCATAAAGTGAGGATGTGATGTCTTGTATAGGGCACATGATGCAAAACATATGGCGAGTGTGAT
>JAGTXW010001337.1:79265-97753 GCA_020226075.1 Hydropotes inermis
ACTACTCTACTTATGACATCACAGCCTCTATATATGAAACCACATCCAGTATGAGGGCAACATATACACTTAACATGTGACATCAGAGCCCCTATCTGGGTCATTACACCCACTCTATAGACAATATCACACCCACTCTTTTTATGACATCACACTCGCCATATGTGTGGCATCGTTTGCATTATACCAGACATCACATCCTCACTTTTTGACCTCAAACCACCATTTTGAGGACATCACACCCACTATATTAAACATCGTGTCCACTGTATCTCTGCCATCACACCAACTCTATCGATGATATCACAGCCACTATATGTATGATATCACATCCAGTATATGTGAGACATTCTGTCCACTATATTTATGACATCGTACCCACTATGTATGAGATCACAACCCTGTGTGTTGATTACACCACACTCGGCATATGTATGACATCATTTGCACTACAGAAGACGTCACATCCACTCTATCACACAAAGCCACAATCTTTATGACTTCACATCCACTTCAGGCGTGACATCGCACCCCTGTATCAGACATCACACCCACTGTATCTTTGTCATCACACCCTCTCCACTGATATCACACCCACTTTTGTATGACATCACACCCACTATATCTGTGACATCATACGCACTATATGTAACATCATATCCATGTCTTATGTCATCCCACTATTCTACTTATGACAGCACAACCTTGACATATAAAACCACATCCAGTATGCAGTTTAAAATATACACTATCCCTTTGACATCACAGCCACTAGTCTGTGTCATCACACCCACTGTATTGAGAGCATCACACCCACTCTTTGTATGACATCACAATCGGCATAGGTGTAGCATCTTTTGCACTATAGAAGACATTACATCCTCACTTTATGAAATCAAAGCACCATTTTTATGACATCACTCCCACTATATTTTACATCATTTCGATGCTATTTCTGTCGCCACACACACTCTATTGATGATATCACACCAAATCTATTTATGAGATCTCATCCTCTATATATGTCAACATCATATCCATTGTATACATCAGGATATTCACTATTTTTTTCCATCACGGCCACTGTACCTGTGTCTCACATCCACACTTTCCATGATATCACACCCTTTGTATATATGACATTGCACACATATTATGTTTAACATCAGATACTCTATATAAGGTATCACATCCACCATTTACGACATCATGCCACATTATTTATGACATCACATGCACTGTATTCATGTCATCACTCCCACGATATCTAACACTGCATCCACAGTATCTGTGTCCTCACAATCCCTCTACGCATGATCTCTGAACAACTGTATGTATGACATCACTCCCACTTTATATATGACATATTATGCACCAAACATAACGTCACATTGACTCTTTGAGTTCACACCATTGTAGTAACCACATTACATCCACTGCATTCATGACATCACACATACAATATATGACATCACACACATGACAACACAAAAGTTATATCTGCCATCTCACCCTCTATATCTGATACTACATCCACTGTATCTGTGTCATCAAACCCCGTGTATCAATTGTGTTACACCCACTCACTGTATGACATTACACACTATATGTATGACGTCACATTCAGTATGCATGGCATCACATGAACACTTTATGACATCACACCCGTATTGGTATGACATCACATGCAGTATACTTATGACATCATATCCAATATATATGATCTCACCCATACTGTTTCAAGAAAACAAAACGACTATACCTTGCATCTCACCCACTGTATTTGACATCACAGCCACTGCATCTGTGTGGTCACACCTGCTCTATCAATGCCTTCACAACAATTATGGAAGTCTTCACACTTGGCACACGTATGACATCATACACACCCTACATCACATCAAATTCAGACTTTATGACATCAATCGTCAGTATTTAGGACATCACAAACACTGCATTCATGACATCAGATCTCATATACATGACATCACATCCACGGTTTATGACATCTCATCCCCTATACCTGTGACATCACAGCTACTATATCGGTAACATAACACCCACTATGTTTGTGAATACATATCAACTATATTTGACATGAAACACACTGTGTTAAGACAATACAACCACTATATATGACATCACACTCTTCATGTCTGTGTCTGTGTGATCACACCCACTGTATCGATGATATAAGACACTCTCTATTTATGACATCACATCTACTGTATATATGACACAATATGCACTGTATATGACATCTCATGAATGATTTATGACATCACAACACTCTACTCATGACATCAAAGCTATTTTATCTCACCTCACACCGATTATTTCTGACAGCACATCCACTGTATCTCTGTCATCACTCCCAGATTATCGATCATACAACCCCCATTGTATGTTTGATAACACAGCTGCAATATGTATGACATCATATGAACTACATATGACATCACATTCACTCTTTATGATATCACTCCATGCTATGACATCAAACCCACTGTATTTATGTCATCACACCCAGGATACCTGTCATCACATCCACTGTAGCTGGACCATTACTTATAGTGTACTGATTATACCACACCTAATATATGTATGCCATGAAACCCACTATATGTATGACATCACAGGAATTCTATATGACATCACACTCACTCTGTATGACATAACAATACTGTATTTTTCACGTCCCATCCACTCTATTCATTACAGCACACACACTCTATATGACATCACATACTCTATACTTGGGACATCACAGCTACTGTATGTATGATAAGACACCTCCTATGTTTATGACATCATACTCAGTATATATGACATCTCACATGGTGTATGACTGACAATACAACCACGGTATCCGACAACACACTCACAGTATCTGTGTAATCACACCCACTTGATTGATGATATCATAACCTGTGTATATATGAAATCACACCCACTGCATGTAGGACACCATAGGCACTATTTCTGACATCACATCCTCTCTTGATGACCTCATACCATTGTTTGTATGTCATGGCACACACTATGTTTATGACATCATATCCACCATATATGATGTCACACACACTGTGTGTATGACAACACAAGCTCTATATTTGATTTGAAACCCATTCTATCTTCCATCACATCCCCTGTATATGTCATCACACTCACTCTGTCGAAGCCATCACACCAACTATGTAAGATATCACAGGTGGCATATGTATGCCATCATTTGCACTATACATGACCCCATATCCACCCTTTAAGACAACAACCCTTAGTATTTATGACATCACATGCCCTTTATTGATGACATAACATGCACTACACATGACATGCCATCTACTGTGTATGATATCACATTCACTCTATGTGTGACATCACACAATGCCTGTATCTCTGACATCACACACTCTATGTTTATGATATGTCCACTTTATATGGCATCACACACAGTATTATGACAACACAAAAACTGTGTAACTTCACAGCCACTATGTCTGACATCACACCCACAGTATCTGTGTCATCACACCCATTGGAAGAATTTTATCAAACCATGTGTATGTATGACATCACAGCCACTATGTGTATGACATCATATCCACTACATGTGACATCGCATCCACAATTTAGGACATCACATCACTTTATGTATGACATCAGGTCCACTATATCTGACCTCACTTCCACTGTATTTCTGTCATCACCCCCACCCTATCGATGATATCACAGCAACTATATGTATGAACTCACACCCAGTGTATTTGTGACATCACATCCACTATATTTATGACATAATATCCACTAAGTATGACATCAACACTGTGTGTTGATGACGCAAAACTCGGCATATGTATGACATCCTTTGCACTGCAGATGACAATGCACCCAATCTATCACACCAAACCACAGTATCTATATCCACTTAAAGCATGAAAACACAGCTATATTTGACATGAAACACGTCGCTCCCACTGTATCTATGTCATCAGACTGTCTCCATTGACATCTCACACACTTTTGTATGACATCACACCCACCTTCTGTGTGACATCATATGAACTATATATAAGATCACACCCAATCGTTATGTCATCATACTACTCTACTTATGACATCACAGCCTCTATATATGAAACAACATCCAGTATGAAGGCAACATATACACTTAACATGTGACATCAGAGCCCCTATCTGGGTCATTACACCCACTCTATAGACAACATCACACCCACTCTTTTTATGACATCACAGTCGCCATATGTGTGGCATCGTTTCCATTATACAAGACATGACATCCTCACTTTTTGACCTCAAACCACCATTTTGAGGATATCACACCCACTATATTATACATCCTGTCCACAGTATCTGTGTCATCAGACCAACTCTATCGACGATATCACAGCCACTATATGTATGATATCACATCCAGTATATGTGAGACATTCTGTCCACTATATTTATGACATCATACCCACTAGGTATGACAAGAGAACCTTGTGTGTTTCTTACACCACACTCGGCATAGGTATGACATCATTTGTGCTACAGAGGATGTCACATCCACTCTATCACACCAAGCCACAATCTTTATGACTTCACATCCACTTCAGGCATGACATCACACCCCCTGTATCAGACATCGCACCAACTGTATCTTTGTCCTCACAACCTCTCCACTGATATCACACCCACTTTTGTATGACATCACTCCCACTATATATGTGACATCATACACACTCTATGTAACATCATATCCACTGCTTATGTCATCACACTACTATACTTATGACAGCACAAGCTTGACATATGAAACCACATCCCGTATGCAGTTCAAAATATACACCATCCATGTGATATCACAGTCTCTAGCCTGTGTCATCACACCCACTGTATTGAGAGCATCACACCCACTCTTGTATGACATCACACTCAGCATAGGTATAACATCTTTTGCACTATAGAAGGCATTATATCCTCACTTTATGAAATCAAAGCACCATTTTTTTGACATCACACCCACTATATTTGACATCATATCGACGCTATTTCTGTCACCACATCCACTCTATTGATGATATCACTCCAACTCTATTTATGAGATCTCATCCTCTGTATATAATGTCAACATCATATCCACTGTATACAACAACATATTCACAATATTTGTTCCATCACAGCCACTGTACCTGTGTCTCACACCCACTCTTTCCATGCTATCACACCCTTTGTATATATGACATTGCACCCACTGTATGTTTAACATCAGATACACTATATGAGGTATCACATCCACAGTTTATGACATCATGCCACATTATTTATGACTTCACATGGACTGTATTCATGTCATCGCTCCCACGATATCTAACACCACATCCACAGTATCTGTGTCCTCACATCCCCACTAAGAATGATCTCTGAACAACTGTATGTATGATATCACACCCACTTTATATATGACATGTTATTCACCATACGTAACGTCATATCCACTCTTTGAGTTCACACCATTGTAAACCACATTACATCCACTGCATTCCTGACAACACACACTATATACGACATCACACACATGACAACACAAAAGTTATATCTGCCATCTCACCTTCTATATCTGACACTACATCCACTATATCTGTGTCATCAAACCCAGAGTATCAATTGTGTTACACCCACTCTCTGTATGACATTACACACTATGTGTATGACATCACATTCAGTATGCATGACATCACATGAACACTTTATGACATCACACCCGTATTGTTATGACATCACATCCAGTATATTTATGACATCATATCCAATATATATATCACCCATACTGTTTCAAGAAAACAAAACGACTCTACCTGGCATCTCACCCACTGTATTTGACATCACAGCCACTGCATCTATGTGGTCACACCCGCTCTATCAATGCCTTCACAACAATTATGGAAGTCTTCACACTTGGCACACATATGACATCATACACACCCTACCTCACATCAAATTCAGACTTTATGACATCAATCATCAGTATTTAGGACATCACAAACACTGCATTCATGACATCAGATCTCATATACATGACATCACATCCATGGTTTATGACATCTCATCCCCTATACCTGTGACATCACAGCCACTATATCGGTAACATAACACCCACTATGTTTGTGAATACATATCAACTATATTTGACATGAAACACACTGTGTTAAGACAATACAACCACTATATATGACATCACACACTGCATGTCTGTGTCTGTGTGATCACACCCACTGTATCGATGATATAACAGAAAGTCTATTTTTGACACCACATCTACTCTATATATGGCACAATATGCACTGTATATGACATTTCACGAACGATTTATGACATCACAACACTCTACTCATGACATCAAAGCTATTATATTACACCTCACGCCGATTATTTCTGACAGCACATCCACTGTATCTCTGTCATCACACCAGATTATCGATCATACAACCCCCATTGTAGGTATGATAACACAGCCACAAAATGTATGACATCATATGAACTACATATGATATCACATCCACTCTTTATGATATCATACCATGCTGTGACTACATACCCACTGTATTCATGTCATCACACCCAGGATACCTATCATCACATCCAATGTAGCTGGACCATTACTTACAGTGTACTGATTATATCACATCTACTATATGTGTGACATGAAACCGACTATATGTATGACATCACAGGAATTCTATATGACATCACACTCACTCTTTATGACATAACAATACTGTATTCATGACGTTACATCCACTATATTCATAACAGGACACACACTCTCTATGACATCACATACTCTATACTTGCGACATAACAGCCAATGTATCTATGACAAGACACCTCCTATGTTTATGACATCATACTCAGTATATATGACATCTCACATGGTGTATGAATGACAGTACAACCACGTATCTGACATCACACTCACACCCACTTTATTGATGATATCACATCCTATGTATGTATGAAATCACAGCCACTGCCTGTAGGACACCATAGGCACTATTTCTGACATCACATCCTCTCTTGATGACCTCATACCATTGTTTGTATGTCATGGCACACACTATGTTTATGACATCATATCCACTACATATGATGTCACACACACTGTGTCTATGACAACACAAGCTCTATATCTGACTTGAAACCTATTCTATCTGCCATCACATCTACTGTATATGTCAGCACACCCACTCTGTCGAAGACATCACACCAACAATGTAAGACATCACACGTGGCATATGTATGCCATCATGTTCACTATACATGACAGCATATCCACCCTTTAAGACAATAACCCTTAGTATTTGTGACATCACATGCCCTTTATTGATGACATCACATGTACTATATATGACATGTCATCTACTGTGTATGATATCACAGTCACTTTATGTGTGACATCACACAATGCCTGTATCTCTGACATCACACACTCTATGTTTATGACATATCCACTTTATATGGAATCACACACAGTGTTATGACAACACAACCATTGTGTAACTTCACAGCCACTATGTCTGACATCACACTCACTGTATCTGTGTCATCACACCCAGTGGATCAATTTTATCAAACCCAGTGTATGTATGACATCACAGTCACTATGTGTCTTACATCATATGCACTACATGTGACATCACATCCACAATTTAGGACATCACACCACTTTATGTATGACATCAGGTCCACTCTATCTGCCCTCACTTGCTCTGTATCTCTGTCATCACACCCACCCTATCGATGATATCACAGCCACTATATGTATGACCTCACACCCAGTATATCTGTGACATCACATCCACTATATTTATGACATAATATCCACTAAGTATGGCATCACAACACTGTGTTGATCACACAACACTCAGCATATGTATGATATCCTTTGCACTGCAGATGACAATGCACCCCCTCTATCACACCAAAAAACAGTATTTGTGATGTCACATCCACTTCAGGCATGACAACCCAGCCCCTGTATCAGACATCGCACCCACTGTATCTATGCCATCACACCGTCTCCACTGACATCTCACCCACTTTTGTAAGACATCACACACACCTTCTGTGTGACATCATATGAACTATATATAACATCACACCCAATCCTTAGGTCATCACACTACTGTACTTATGACATCACAGCCTCTATATATGAAACCACATCAAGTATGAGGGCAACATAAACACTTAACATGTGACATCTCTGCCACTGTCTGGGTCATCACATCCACTGTAGAGACAACATCACACACACTCTTTTTATGACATCACACTCGCCATATGTGTGGCATCATTTGCATTATACAAGACATCACATCCTCACATTTTGACCTCAAATCACCGTTTTGAGGACATCATACCCACTATATTGGATATCGTGTCCTCTATATCTGCGTCATCCCACCAACTCTATCGATGATATCACAGCCACTCTGTATGATATCACATCCAGTATATGTGAGACATTCTGTCCACTATATTTATGACATCGTACCCATTGTGTATGAAAACACAACACTGTGAGTTGGTTACACCACACACGGCATATGTATGACATTATTTGCCCTAGAGAAGATGTCACATCCACTCTATCACACCAAGCCACAATCTTTATGAATTCACATCCACTTCAGGCATGAAATCACACCCCCTTATCAGACATCACACCAACTGTATCTTTGTCATCACAACCTCTCCGCTGATATCACACCCACTTTTGTATGACATCACTCCCACTATATGTGTGACATCATATACACTCTATATAAGATCATATCCACTGCTTATGTCATCACACTACTGTTCTTATGACAGCACAACCTTGACATATGAAACCACATCCCGTATGCAGTTCAAGATATACACTATCCATGTGACATCACAGTCTGTAGTCTGTGTCATCACACCCACTGTATTGAGAGCATCACACCCACTCTTGTATGACATCACACTCGGCATAGGTATAACATCTTTTGCACTATAGAAGACATTACATTCTCACTTTATGAAATCAAACCACCATTTTTTCGACATCACACCCACTATATTTGACATCATATCGACGCTATTTCTGTCATCACATCCACTCTATTGATGATATCACAACAACTGTATTTATGAGATCTCATACTCTGTATATAATGTCGACATCATATCCACTGTATACAACAACATATTCACAATATTTGTTCCATCACAGCCACTGTACCTGTGTCTCACACGTATGACATCATACACACCCTACCTCACATCAAATTCAGACTTTATGACATCAATCGTCAGTATTTAGGACATCACAAACACTGCATTCATGGCATCAGATCTCATATACATGACATCACATCCACGGTTTATGACATCTCATCTCCTATACCTGTGACATCACAGCCACTATATCGGTAACATAACACCCACTATGTTTGTGAATACATATCAACTATATTTGACATGAAACACACTGTGTTAAGACAGTACAACCACTATATATGACATCACACTCTTCATGTTTGTGTCTGTGTGATCACACCCACTGTATCCATAATATAACAAACACTCTATTTATGACATCACATCTACTGTACATATGGCCCAATATGCACTGTATATGACATTTCACCCACGATTTATGACATCAAAACCCTCTACTCATGACATCAAAGCTATTATATCTCACCTCACACCGATTACATATGATAGCACATCCACTGTATCTCTGTCATCACACCCGGATTATCAACCATACAACCCCCTTTGTACATTTGATAACACAGCCACAATATTTATGGCATAATATGAACTACATATGACATCACATCCACTCTTTTTGATATCACATCATGCTGTGACATCACAGCCACTGTATTCATGTCATCACTCAGAGGATACCTGTCATCACATCCACTGTAGCTGGACCATTACTTACCATGTACTGATTATACCACACCTATATATGTGTGACATGAAACCCACTATATGTATGACATAACAGGAATTCTATATGACATCACACTCACTCTTTATGACATAACAATACTGTATTCATGACGTCCCATCCACTCTATTCATTACAGCACACCCACTCTATATGACATCACATACTCTATACTTGCGACATCTCAGCCACTGTATCTATGACAAAACACCTGCTATGTTTATGACATCATACTCAGTATATATGACATCTCACATGGTGTATGAATGACAATACAACCACGGTAACTGACATCACAGTCACAGTATGTGTGTAATTATACCCACTTGATTGATGATATCACACCCTATGTATGTATGAAATCTCACCCACTTCATGTAGGACACCATAGGCACTATTTATGACATCACATCCTCTCTTGATGACATCATAACATTGTTTCTATGTCATGGCACACACTATGTTTATGACATCATATCCACCATATATGATGTCACACACACTGTGTGTATGACAACACAAGCTCTCCATCAGACTTGAAACCCATTCTACCTGCCATCACATCTACTCTATATATCATCACACCCGCTCTGTTGAAGACATCACACCAACTATATAAGACATCACAGGTGGCATATGTATGCCATCATGTGCACTATACATGACACCATATGCACCCTTTAAGACAACAACCCTTATTATTTATGACATAACATGCCCTTTATTGATGACATCACATGCACTATATATGACATGTCATCTATTGTGTATGCTATCACATTCACTATATGTGTGACATCACACCATGCCTGTAACTCTGACATCACACACTCTATGTTTATGACATATCCACTTTATTTGGCATCACACACAGTGTTATGACAATACAACCATTGTTTAACTTCACAGCCACTATGTCTGACATGACACCCACTGTATCTGTGTCATCACACCCAGTGGATCAATATTATCATACCCAGTGTATGTATGACATCACAGCCACTATGTGTATGACATCATATGCACTACATGTGACATCACATTCACAATTTAGGACATCACACCACTTTATGTATGACATAAGGTCCACTCTATCTGACCTCCCTTCCACTGTATCTCTGTCATCACACCCACCCTATCGATGATATCACAGCCACTAAATGTATGGCCTCACATCCAGTATATTTGTGACATCACATCCACTATATTTATGACATAATATCCACTAAGTATGACATCACAACACTCTGTGTTGATGACATCACACTTGGCATATGTGTGACATCCTTTGCACTGCAGCTGGCAATGCACCCACTCTATCACACCAAACGACAGTAGTTATGATGTCACATCCACTTCAGGCAGGACAACACAGCCACTGTATCAGACATCACACCCACTGTATCTATGTCATCACACCAACTCCACTGACTTCTCACCCACTTTTTTTTGACATCACACGCACCTTCTGTGTGACATCATATGAACTATATATAACATCACACCCAATCCTTATGTCATCACACTACTGTACTTATGACATCACAGCCTCTATATATGAAACCATATCCAGTATGTGGGCAACATATACGCTTAACATGTGACATCACATCCATTATCTGGGTCATCAAACCCACTGTATAGACTATATCACACCCACCCTTTTTACGACATCACACTCACCATATGTGTGCCATCGTTTGCATTATACAAGACATCACAGCCTCACTTTTTGACCTCAAACCACCATTTGGAGGACATCACACCCACTATATTAGACATTGTGTCCACTCTATCTGTGTCATCACACCAACACTATTGATGATATCACAGCCACTATATGTATGATATCACATCCAGTATATGTGAGACATTCTAAACACTATAATTATGACATCATACCCGCTATGGATGACAACACAACCCTTTGTGTTTATTACACCACACTCGGCACATGTATGACATCATTTGCACTACAGAAGACGTCTCATCCACTCTATCACACCAAGCCACAATCTTTATGAATTCACATCCACTTCAGGCATGACATCACACCCCCTGTATTAGACATCGCACCAACTGTATCCTTGTTTTCACAACCTCTCCACTGATATCACACCCACTTTTGTATGACATCACACCTACTATATGTGTGACATCATATGCCCTATATATAACATCATATGCACTGCTTATGTCATCACATTACTATACTTATGACAGCACAACCATGACATGTGAAGCCACATCCAGTATGCAGTTCAAAATATACACCATCCATGTGACATCACAGTCACTAGTTTGTGTCATCACACCCACTCTATCGAGAGCATCACACCCACTCTTTGAATGACATCACACTCATCATAGGTGTAGCACTTTCGCACTAAACAATGCATTACATCCTCACTTTATGAAATAAAACCACCATTTTTATGACATCACACCCACAATATTTGACATAGTATCGACGCTATTTCTGTCACCACATCCACTCTATTGATGATATCACACCAACTGTATTTATGAGATCTCGTCCTCTATATATGTTGAGATCATAGCCATTGTATAAAACAACGTATTCACTATATTTGTACTATCACAGTCACTGTACCTTTGTCTCACACTCACTCTTTCCATGATATCACACACTTTGTATATAGGACATTGCACCCACTATATGTATAACATCAGATACACTATATAAGATATCACATCCACAGTTTATGACATCACGCCACATTATTTATGACATCACAGGCACTGTATTCATGTCATCACTCCCATGATATCTAACACTGCATCCACAGTATCTGTGTCCTCACAACCCCTCTAATTATGATCTCTGTACAACTGTATGTATGACATCACACCCACTTTATATATGACATCTTATTCACCACACATAACGTCACATCCACTGTTTGAGTTCACACCATTGTAGTAACCACATTACATCCACTGCATTCATGACATGACACACACTATATACGAATTCACACACATGACAACACAAAATTTATATCTGCCATCTTACCCTCTATATCTGATTCTACATCCACTGTATCTGTGTCATCAAACGCAGTGTATCAATTGTATTACAGCCACTCTCTGTATGACATTACACACTATATGTATGACATCTCATTCAGTATGCATGGCATCACATGTACACTTTATGACATCACACCCGTATAGGTATGACATCACATCCAGTATATTTATGACATCATATCCAATATATATGATATCACCCATAATGTTTCATGAAAACAAAACGACTATACCTGGCATCTCACCCACTGTACTTGACATCACAGCCACTGCATCTGTGTGGTCACACCCGCTCTATCAATTCCTTCACAACAATTATGGAAGTCTTCACACTTGGCACACATATGACATCTTACACACCCTATATCACATCACATTCAGACTTTATGACATCAATCATCAGTATTTAGGACATTGCAAACACTTCATTCATGACATCAGATCTCCTCTATATAACATCACATCCACTCTTTAGGACATCACACCACTTTATGTATGACATCATGTCCACTGTATCTGACCTCACATCCACTGTATCTGTGTCATCACACTCACCCTATCAATGATATCCCAGACACTATATGGATGATATCACATCCAGTATATCTGTGACATCATATCCCCTATATTTATGACATAATATCCACTAAGTATGACATCACAACACTCTGTGTTGATGACACCACACTCAGCATATGTGTGACATCCTTTGCACTGCAGATGATACTGCATCCACTCTATCACACCAAACCACAGTATTTATGATGTCACATCCACTTGAGGCATGTCATCACAACCCCTGTATCAGACATTGCACACGCTTTATCTTCGTCATCACAACCACTCCAATGATATCACACCAAGTTTTGAATGACATCACACCCACCTTCTGTGGCACATAATATGCACTATATATAACATCACATCCAATCCTTATGTCATCACACTACTGTACTTATGACATCACAACCTCTATATATGAGACCACATCCAGTATGTAGCACAACATATACACTATACATGAGACAACACAGCCATTATTTGTGCCCTCACTTCCACTGTATAGACAACATCACACCCACTCTTTTTATGACATCACACTCGCCATATGTGTGGCATCGTTTGCACTATACAGGACATCTCATCCTCACTTTATGACCTCAAACCACCGTGTTTATGTCATTACACCCATTATATTGGACATCGTTTCCACTGTATCTGCATCATCACATCCACTGTATTGATGATATCACACCAACTGTATTTTTGTGATGACATCCATTATAATTTGCAAAATCATATCCCTTGTATACGACATGACAGCCACTGTATGATTACACAACCACTGCATTCATGACATCAGATTCCTTACATATGACAGCACCTCCAGGGTTTATGTCATCCCCTCCCTTATACCTGTGACATCACAGACACTATGTTTGTGAATACATGTCAAGTATATTTAACATCAAACACACAGTGCTAAGACAGAACAGCCACTATATCAGAAATCAACACATTCATATGTGTATCTGTGGGATCACACACACTGTTCCAATGATATAAAAGACACTGTATTTATGACATGGCACCTACTATATTTATGGCACCATATGCACTGTATATGACATCTCACCCACGATTTATGATATCACAACATTCTATCCATTACATCAGTCTATTATATCTCGTATCAAACTGATTATATCTGACAGGACATTCACTGTATCTCTGTCATCACACCCAGATTATCAACCATATAACCCCCATTGTATGTATGATAACACAGGCACAATATGTATGACATCATATGAATACATATGACATCACATCCACTCTTTAAGATATCACACCATGCTATGACATTCACACACACTGTATTCATGTCATCACACCCAGGATACCTGTCATCACATCCAATGTAGCTGAGCTATTACTTACAGTGTATTGATGATAGCACATGTGCAATATGTGTGATATCAAACCCACTATATGTATGACATCATATGAATTCTATGTGACATCGCAATCACTCTTTCTGACATCACAAAACTGTATTCATGACATCACATCCACATTATTCCTGACATCACACCCACTGTATATGAAATGACATACACTCTACTTGTGACATCACAGCCACTGTATCTATGACAAGACAAATGCTATGTTTTTGACATTATACTCAGTGTATAAGACATCTCACATGGTGAATGAATGACAACACAATGACTGTATGTGACATGATACCCAATGTATCTGTGTAATCAAACCCACTTGATTGATGACATCACAACCTATGTACATATGAAATCACACCCACTGCCTGTATGACACCATAGGCACTTTATATGACATCACATCCACTCTTGCTGACAACACACCATTGATTGTATGTCATGGCACACACTGTTTATGACATCATATGTATTATATATGATGTCACCCATACTGTGTGTATGACTACCCAAGCTCTATATCTGACTTGAAACCTGTTAAAACTGCCATCTCATCCACGCTATATGTCATCACACCCTCTCTGTAGAAGACATCACACCTACTGTGTAAGACATCACAGGCGGCATATGTGTGCCATCATTTGCGTTATACATTACATCCTATCCACACTTTATGACAACAACCCTTAGTATTTATGACATCACATGCACTATATTCATTACACACGCATTATATGTGACATCTCATCTACTCTTTATGATGTCACATTCACTATGTGTGTTACAGCACACAATGACTCTATCTATGACATCAAACACTAAATGTTTATGACATATTCACTTTATATGGCTTCACGCACAGTGTTATGACCACACAACCATTGTGTGCCTTCACAGCCTCTATGCCTGACATTACACTCAGTGTACTTTTGACATTACACACAATGTACCAATTTTATGAAAAGAAGTGAATGTATGTCATCACAGCCTCTATGTGCATGACACCATATGCACTACATATGACATCACATCGACTCTTTATGGCATCACACCACTTTATTTATGACGTCGAGTACACTATATCTAACATCACATCGATTCTATGTGACCTCATGTCCACTGTATCTGTTAAATCACAACCCGTCTATCAATGATATCACAGCCACCCTATGTATGATATCACATACAGTACACATGTGACATCCAACCACTATATCTATGACATCATATCCAGTATGTATGACAACACAACACTGTGTGTTGTTGATACCACACTCAGCATATGTGTGACATCATTTGCACTGCAGATGATATCACATACACTCTATCACACCAAACCACAGTATTTATGACGTCACATCCACTTCAGGCATGACATCACACCCACTGTATCAGACATCGCACCCACTGTATCTTTGTCATCACAACCTCTCCACTGTTATCATACCCACTTTTGTATGACATCATACCCACTATATGTGTGACATTATATGCAGTCTATATAACACATTATCAACTCCTTATGTCATCACACTACTGTACTTATGACATCACAGCCTCTATATATGAAACCACATCCAGTATGTAGGGACACATGTACACTCTACATGTGACACCACAGACACTAATCTGTGTCATCACTCTCACTCTATTGAGATCATCCCACACTCTGTATGACATCATACTCAGATAATGTATGGAAACTTTTGCACTATACAAGACTTCACATCCTCAGTTTATGACATCAAGCCACCATTTTTATGACATCACACCCACTGTATTTGACATCGTATCCTCTGTATAAGTGTAATCACATCCAATGTATTGATGATATCACACCAACTGAATTTTTGAGATCTCATCCCCTGTATATGATGACATCATACCCATTGCGTATGACATCACAGCTACTGAATGGGTGTCATCACACCCACTCTTTCAATGATATAACACCCTTTGTATGTAGGACATGACACCACTATATGTAAAATGTCATATGCACTCTGCAAAGCACCACGTCCATATTTTATGACATCACACCACATTATTTATGACATCACATGCACTGTATTCATGACATCACCCCCAATATATCTGAAATGGCATCCAAAGTATCTGTGTCATCACAACGACTGCTTTACCTGTGCCATCGTATGCACTCTACACAACGTCACATCCACCCTTTATGACTTCACACCATTGTAGTTATCACATTACATCCACTGCATTCATGACGTCACACACCCTATATATGACATCACACACCTGGCAATACAAACGTTATATCTGCCATCTGACCCATGATATCTAACACTACATCCACTGTATCTGTGTCATCAAACCCAGGGTATCAATTATACCACACCCACTCTCTGTATGACATCACAAACACTGTACCTGTGACATGATATTCAGTATGCATGCTATCACAAAAACTGTTTATGACATTATACCCCGCTATGTATAACATCACACCCGGTATATTTATGACATCATATCCAATATGTACACTATCACCATACTGCTTTCATGACAACACAACCCCTATACCTGATATCTCACCCACCATATTTGACATCACAGCCACTCTATCTGTGTCACCACACAGACGGCACACACATCTTTATCGATGTATCGCTCTATCGATGATATCACAAGTGTGTAAGTCATCACACTTGGCATAGTTATGCCATCATACCCATTCTACATCACATCACATTCATACTTTATGACATCAATGATCATGTTTTATGACATCACAAACACTGCATTCATGACATCAGATCTACTCTATATGAAATCATATCCACTCTTTATGGCATCACACCACTTTATGTATGACATCAAGTCCACTGTATCTGACCTCACGTCCTCTGTATCTGTGTCATCACAGCCACCCTATCGATGACATCACAGCCACTATACGGAAGGTATCATATCCACTATATCTGTGACATCATATCCCCTATATTTATGACATAATATCCACTAAGTATGTCATCATAACACTCTGTGTTGATGACACCACACTCGGCATATGTGTGAGATCCTTTGCACTGCAGATGCCATCGCGTACACTCTCTCACCACAAACCACAGTATTTATGATGTCACATCCACTTCAGGCATGACATCACATCCCCTGTATCAGACATTGTACCCACTGTATCTTTGTCATCACAACCTCTCAACTGATATTACACCCACTTTTGAATGACATCACACCCACCTTCTGTGTGACATCTTATGCACTATATATAACATCATATCCAATCTTTATGTCATCACATTACTGTACTTATGACATCACAACCTCTATATATGAAACCACATCCAGTATGTAGGGCGTCATATACACTATACATGGGACATCACAGCCAATATCTGTGTCCTCACACCAACTGTATAGACAGCATCAAACCCACACATTGTATGACATCACACTCGCCATATGTTTCACATCGCTTGCCCTATACAAGA
>JAGTXW010001337.1:157753-193809 GCA_020226075.1 Hydropotes inermis
TTATTTTCATCAGTCTGGAAAGTGGCTTATATAAGATCTTTCTATAATTTATGTCAGAGAGTGTTCTGCCTATGTTTTTCTCTTACATTTTTATAGTGCCTAGTCTTACATTTAGATCTTTAATCCACTTGGAGTTTATATTTATGTGTGGTATTAGAGATTGTTCTGATTTTATTCTTTTACATGAAACTGTCCAGTTTTCCCAGAACCATTTATTGAAGAGACTGTCTTTTCTCCATTGTATATTCTTGTCTCTTTTTTCATAGATAAGGTGAAAATAGGTGTGTAGGTTTCTCTCTGGATATGTCTCTTGATTCATTTTCCAGTTAGCCTTTATAAACCTTGTTTACACAGCTCCAGTCACATCATGAGAAATGCTGGGCTGGATGAAACACAAACTGGAATCAAGATTGCTGGGAGAAATATCAGTAACCTCAGACATGCAGATGAAACCACACCTATGGCAGAAAGAGAAGACCTAAAGTGGTCCTTGATGAAAGTAAAAGAGGAGAGTGAAAAAGTGGCTTAAATCTCAACATTCAGGAGACTAAGATCATGGCATCCGTTCCCATCACTTCATGGCAAATAGATGGGGACACAGTGACACACTACGTTTTGGGCCCCAGAATCCCTGCAGATGTTGACTGCAGCCATGAAATTAAAAGATGCTTTCTCCTATGGAAAAGGTATGACCAACCTAGACAACATGTGTAAAAGCAGAGACATTACTTTGCCAACAGAGGTCCATCTAGTAAAAGCTGTGGTTTTTCCAGTAGTCATATATGGATGTGAGAGTTGGACTATTAAGAAAGATGAGCACTGGAGATTGATGCTTTTGAACTGTGGTGTTGAAGAAGACTTTTGAGAGTACTTGGACTGCAGGGAGATCCAACGAGTCCATCTCAAAGGCAATCAGTTCTGAATATTTGGTAGAAGGACTGATGCCGAAGCTGAAACTCCAGTACGTTGGCCACCTGATGTGAAGAACTGCCTCATTTGAAACGACCCTGATGCTGGGAAAGATTTAAGATGGGAAGAAAAGGGATTAACAGAGGATGAGACGGTTGGATGGCATCACCAACTCAATGGACATGAGTTTGAGTAAAGTCGGGGAGTTTGTGATGAATAGGAAGGTATGCCGTACTGAAGCCCATGGGGTCACAAAGAGTCGGACACGACTGAGTGACTGAGCTGAACTGAGCCTCATTCCTTGGCATATGGATGTTAAATTCTCCCAGCACCGTTTTGGGGAATACTGTCTTTTCTCCATTGACTGATCTTACCACTTTTGTTAAAAATCGTTTGACCATATGTGTGAAGGTTTTGCTGGGCTCTGAATTCTTTTCCATTGATTTATAATTTTATCTTTATGACAGTACCAGACTGTTGTCACTACTGTAACTTTGCGATAATGTTGAAATCAAGGAATGTGTGTCCTCCCATATTGCTTTTCTTGCTCAAAATTGGTTGGCAGCTTGGACATTAATTAGGTATTACTTAGTGAATTTTAATTAGTTCAGTAGTGAATTTTAGGATAGGTTTTTTTTATTTTAGGTGGCATTTTTATTTCCTTGGGGTTTTGATAGGGATTGAATTACACTTGTATATTACAGAGGCTGATATGGAAATCTTAACAGTGGGGAATCTTCTAATCCCTGAAAATAGAATTGTGTCATACACTTTATTTGCAGCGTTTGGAAGGTTTCACTGTGCAAATCTTCACCTTCTGAGTTAACTACTCAGTGCTGTGCTTAGTTGCTCAGTCATGTCTGACTCTTTGCAACCCCATGGACTGTAGCCTGCCAGGCTCCTCTGTCCATGGGGATTCTCCAGGCAAGAATACTGGAGTGGGTGGCCATGCCCATCTCCAGGGGATCTTCCCAGCCCTGGGATCAAACTCAGTTCTCCCGCATTGCAGGCAGATTCTTTACCATCTGAGCTCCCAGGCAAGCTCAGTAATTTATTCTTTCTGATGTATTTGGAAATGCAGTCATTTTCTTAATTTCTTTCCAACTGATCCTATTACTGCACAGAAATGCAAGAGAATTTCAGTGTTAATTTTTGTACCATGTTACTTTGCTGAATTCATTTATTATTTATAACACTTTTGTGGCGTCCTTAGGATTTCTACTTATGAAATCATGTCACATGTGAACATAGATAATTCTACTTCCATTTTTCCTCTTTGCATGTTGGTGATTTATGCATTAATTCAACTTATTTTCCTATATGTCTTTGCTGACAGGCATGTCTAAAACTACAAGTACCATTGCTTAGAAGTAGTAAAACCCAGAATTCTTACATGCTTCCTGAAGTCAAAGGAAAGATGTTCCATGTTTCACCAATGACTGTGATGTTGGCTATGGGTTTTACATGAATGGCATTATTACATCATGATAATTTCCCTCAAATTTAATTTGTCAGGTGATTTTAGCAAAAAAAGGTGTTTAATTTATTCAACTCTTTTTTCTATTAAATGAGATGAACATGTTTTTTCACCTTTATTCTGTTAATGTGTGTGCTATCCAGATGCATTTTAATAGGTTGAGGCATTCTTGCATTCCATAAAGAAATCCCACTTGTTCATGGTGTATAATTCTTATTATTTGCTGTTGTTGCAGCTAAGTCGTGTCCGAGTCTGTGTGACCCAAAGGATGGCAGCACACCAGGCTCTGCCGTACCTGGGATTCTCCAGGCAAGAACACTGGAGTGGGTTGTCATAGATAGCCATAAATGATTATTATATAAAGATATGTATATATGCACTTCCAACTTCTGCTCAGGCTTCCAGAATCCTGGAAGAGTGGCAGGTGATGGCCAGGACATTGCACTGAACCATAGAGATTTATGATTCTTTTTAGTAATTGATGACTGATACTATTGATCCATGAGTGTTGTTTCACACAGTCAATGACTGTCTGACTTAGACCTGCATCCACCCATCTCCTGCCTCTGTTTCTCACCCTCTCCTCCTTCCTTCTGAGATTCTCTCACTTCTTCCTTCAATACACCATTCCTCATTCTCAGTGAGACCCTAAGAGAGGCAAACACTGTAATCTTTTTCATCTGAAAATATTCTTAATTTGTTTTTATTCCTAAGTGATAGTTTGTGTGTTAGTAGCTCAATCATGTCTGACTCTTTGTGACCTCATGGACTGTAGCTCAGCAGCATCCTCTGTCCTTGGAATTCTCCAGTAGATTGCCATTTCTTTCTCCAGAGGATCTTCCCAACCCAGGGATTAAAGCTGGGTCTGCTGCATTGCAGGCAGGTAGTTTAGAATGAAAAATTCAGACTATTTCTGCACAAGGAACCACAGAGCCCCATAGGGCCACCAGAGGGCACTGTCTGACTGAGACCTGCATCAACCCATCTGCTGCCTCTATGTTTTTCTGCCAATGACAACCACACTGCGCTATTTAAATGGGGCCCTTTCCTAAGTAGTCTTCATCATGAAATGGCAATGGACTCCAGTATTCCTGCTTGGAGAATTCCGTGGACGGGAGAGCTTGGTGAGATACAGCCCATGAGGTCACAAAGAGTCAGACATGACTGAGCAACACACACACACACACACACACACACACACACACACACACACACCCAACATGTTTTGGAAAAAGTCAAAATCCAGGACAAGTAAAAATGCAAGGTGAGCCTGTGACTGGAAGTTTTCCCTTGTGACACATTACAAGCATTTTAAAGTCTGTGTGTAAACCCCCAATCACTCTCCACCCCTGTCCCCTCCTTCCTTCATTCATTTATAACCACCTGTCTATGAAAAATATCTTTTCACAATCTGTGTAATGCATTAGACATACTTTTCAATCATGTTGCCCCTTCTTTCTGATGTGAATATTTGCGTGGCCCTCTGTTTATGAGATCTAATCCCTTAAAACTCTTTGTCACTCCCACTGTATAATTGTAAGGGACTTGATTGTAGGTGATATCTGAATGGTCTAGTGATTTTCTCTACTTACTTCAATTGAAGCCTGAATTTTTTAATAGGCGCTCATGATCTGAGCCACAGTCAGCTCCCAGTCTTTTTTTTTTGCTGACTATGTAGAGCTTTCCCTCTTCGGCTGCAAAGAATATTATCAATCTGATTTTCGTATTGACCACCTGCTGATGTCCATGGATAGAGTCGTGTCTTGTGTTGTTGTAAATGGGTGTTTTCTGTGACCAGCATGTTCTCTTGACAAAACTGTTAGTCTTGGCCCTGCTTCACTTTTCACTACAAGGCCAAACTTGCCTATTATTCTGGATATCCCTTGACTTCCTCCTTTTTCATTCCAATTCTTTATGATGAAAAGGACATCTTTTCCTTTCCTTTTTTTTTCAGTGTTAGTTCAAGGACTTCTTTTAGGTCTTCAAAGAACCAGTCAACTTCAGCATCTTTGGCAGTAGTGTTTGGGGCATAGGCTAGGATTACTGTGATATTGAATGGTTTGCCTTGGAAATGAACAGAGATCATTCTGCCGTTTATGAGACTGCACCCAAGTGCTGCATTTTGGACTCTTTTGTTGACTACAAGGTCTGCTCCATTTCTTCTAAGTGATTCTTGCCCACAGTAGTAGATGTAATGGTCATCTGAATTAAATTCACCCATTCCAGTCCATTTTAGTTCACTGATTCCTAAGATGTCGATGTTCACTCTTGCCATCTTCTGCTTGACCACATCCAATTTACCTTGATTCATGAACCTAACATTTCAGGTTCCTATGAAATACTGTTCGGTACTGCATGGAACTTTACTTTCACCACCAGACACATTCACAATTGAGCATCATTTCTGCTTTGACCCAGCCACTTCTTTCCCTTTGGAGCTGTTGTAGTTGCCCTCCACTCTTTCCCAGTTTAGCATAGTGAATGCCTTCTGACCTGGGGGGCTCATCTTGCAGTGTCATAACTTTTTACCTTTTCTTACTGTTTATGGTGTTCTCCAGACAAGAATACTGAAGTTGGTTGCCATTTCATTCCCTAGTGGACCATATATTGTAATCACTCTTCATTATGACCCATCCATCTTGTGTGACTCTGTATACCATGGCTGATTGCTTCACTGAATTGTGAAAACCCCTTCGTCACTACAAGGCTGTGATCCATCCCAGTACCAAACTGTTTTGATTACTATAGCTTTGCAGTAAGTTTTGAAATCAGTAATGGTGTTCTCCAATATTACATTTTCTTCTTTTGACCTTTTGGCTATTTTGGGGTCTATTAGTTGTGAAGTGTTTTAAGATAGGCATTTGGGTTTAGGGTGGAGTTTTGATCAGGATTGCATTGGAATTGTAAATTGTGATGGTTAGTATTGAGATCTTAGCAATAAGTCTTCCAGTGCATGAAAACAGGATTTGTGTCATTTAATATCTTCACAAAGTTTGACATTTCACTGTGCAAGTCTTCACTTTTTTTGTTCATTTAATCACTGAGTAGTTTATTCTTCCTGAAACGATTGTAAACAAAACTGTTTTCTTAATTTCCTTTTCACTTTGATCATTAATGTACAGAAGTGCCACTGATTTTCAGCTTTGACATTGGTGAATGTCCTTGTTACTTTGCTGAATTAATTTTTTTTATTTATAACATTTTTTTTGTGTGGCATACTTAGGATTTCTACATTTGAGATCATGTCATCGTGGAAATAGATAATTCTACCTCTTTTCAGATTGAAATGTCACTGATTTGTCTGTCTGTCTGTATGTCTATCTTTCGTGACTATTATTGCTAAGACTCTCAGGGCTGTGTTGCATAGAAGTGGCAAAACCTAGCATTCTTATCAAAGGAAATATTTTCAGCCTTCATCACTGGCTGTGATGTTGGCTTTGAGTTTTACTTGTCTTTGTGTTCTCAGTTGTGTCCAACACTTCACGAACTTTTGCACTCTAGCCCACCTGGCTCCTCTGTCCATGGGTCTCTCTAGTCAAGAGTAGTGGAGTAGGTTGATGTTTCATCCTCTACGGCATCTTCCTGATCCAGGGATTGGACCTCTGTCTCTTGCATCTCCTGCTTTGCAGGCAGATTCTTACTGCTGAGCCATCAGGGACTTTAATTTTATGTTGGTAGTTTCCTTCAAGTATTATTTGTCAAGTTTTTTTTTAATTATGAAAAATTTTTGAATTTTTAAAATTGCCCTCTCTGCATTAAATGAGATCATGGTTTTTCCCTACGTTATGTGAATGTGGTGCATTGTTACTTGCTTGCTTGCTAAGGTGCTTCAGTCGTGTCCTACTCTGTGAGACCCCCATAGGCCACAGCCCACCAGGCTCCTCTGTGCACAGGATTCTCTAGGCAAGAACACTGGAGTGGGTTGCCATTTCCTTCTCCAACGTGGTGCATGATACCAATGCATTTTACAATGATGACGCATTCTTGCATTCCAGGAAAAATCGCACTTGTGTATATTGTACAAATCTTATTATATGGATTGATATAAATGATTACTTTTATATGTATATATACATACATATAGATAGATAGATAGATAGATAGATAGATAGATAGATAGATAGATTTACACACATGCTCACAACTTCAGCTCTGTCTTCCTAAACCCTGGTAGAATGGCAGGTGGCCAAGACACAGCACTGGACCACAGAAGTTAATGCTTCTAATTTCTCATGATCACTAACACTACCGATCCATGGGTGTTGTTTCACAGAGTCAGTGACTATCTGACTTAGACCTGCATCTGCCCACCTCCTGCCCCTACATCTCACTGCACTGCTTCCTTCTGGGACTCACTCTAACTACATCCTTCCTCACTCTCAGTGAGAGCCTGAGAGAGGCAAATGCTCGTAGTCTGAAAATGTTTTCATCTGAATTTTTTCTTATTTTGCTTTTATTCTTGAGTGATAGTTTAGAATGAAAAATCTACAGACCATTTCTGTGATGTTTCCTTTGGCATCTGAAGCTGCTTTTCCCTTGTGTTCCCTGCTACATTGAGATTGGTGACTGGTCTCCTGTTGGGTCTCACTTGGTCTGCCTTCCCTGCTCTGTGATAAAGTCTCCAGTTCTCTTTTATATTCCACACTCCATGACTATAGGGTGAGGTTTGAGCAACCTCCATCCTGTTCTCCATTATTGGTGTGTTTCATAGTGTCTTATTCATTAATGGTGCCAAGAGTGTCTTTTAGGACTTTAACAGATTTATACGAATTTCTTTTATGTTGTAGTCAAATTATTCTATTTCATGAAGCACTTGAGGTCTAATCCTCCCATGGTAGTCTCTGCTGACCATCGTTCATGGTGCCATAAAGGCATGTTTTGCTGACACTGGATCCTTGCTGGTTTGTAGGGTTTGATATGTATATACATATGTTTTTTTTGTTGTTGTTGTTTTTGCTCATATGATGGAGCTAAAAATTTCTACCTGTTGCCACTTATGTTAAGTGTTATTTTTGTTTTCAGTCACGAAAGGATTTTTAATTTTCTCAAATGCATTCCAGGGCCTGTGGAGAAGAACATTTAGAATTCTTCTTAAGTATCATTTCCTTCATGTTCCTCCCAACACAAAGATGTCACTTATCATTCCAGTGAAAATAAAACATCCCTCACTCCCTGCCTTCACCCTCTTCCTTTGCTTAGTTATATCCATAGCAATTATAGTCAGGCACTGCTTCCTGAATCAGAGGCTTTTTTATTCCCTCTGAGCTACTGTAAGAAATACCATAGACCAAGTAACATGTGAACAGTAGAAATTTACTTCTTAACAGTTATAGGTGTTCAGAAGTCCAAGGTCAAATTGAATGCAGATTCCATGACTAGAGAGGAACCACTTTCTGGTTCAAGGGAGGATTGTTTTCAGTTCACTCCCACCTGTCATAAGAGAGGAGGGTCTCTCCCAGGCCTGTTTTGCAAGAACACTCTTCTGCCTTGAGGGCTCTGCCTCTGACTTAATCACATCCACCGGCCGCACCTCCTCTTACCATCACCTTAGAAGTTCAGATTTCAGCATATGAATGACTCTGAGGGCCCTGCACATGCTCAGTACAGGAATAGAGGAAACCACACCTGCCCCTTTCCAGGGAGGGCTCCGTGCATGCATGGTGCAGGGGCTAAATGAGGACCCACTGCTATTTGAGGTCCTTTTTATATGTCACTGATTTTTGTCTGTCTCATTTATGTTGAAAATATATTTTCACATCTGTCACTTTCTATAACCTCATTGGTATACTTTTTCCTTTACGGAAACTGTGGTTTGCTTTGTTTTTCCAATAAAAACTTGAGTTCTTTAGTTTATTTAGCAAGATTGAAGTTACACAGAGCAATCGTTCAACCTAGGAATAGAAGTGAAAATTTTACAAATTGGAAATGAGGGATGCATTAAACATGGAAAACCTAAAATTACCAATTGGAAAGAACATACTCGGCTTCATTGGTAAAATTAAATATTGGGTTTTGGAAAAGGAAAGTATTATTTTTCTATATGGAAATAAATGAACCCAGTGTAGACAATAGAAAATTAGTGTATTATGAATAAAACTAGAAAATCTGTATAAAACAGAATTATGTAAAGATACTGAACAATTTCATACCAATAAATTTGACATTATAGGCTACATGAATAATTTTCTGAAACAAAAATTACCAGATTTCAATCTAGAGTAGACAGAAACTTCAAACCAACCACTTTCCTAAATTTATTTTAACAGTTGCTCACACATTTATCTAGGGATGGCCTGAGGAACTGATTCCTTTGAACTGTTGTAAAACTGCAATTTATTTTACAAAGGTACTTTTACCCTTGCCTTAGCATCAATAAAAAAAAAAAAAACACCCTTTTTATAACTGTGCCTTACTTAAGTTTAAAACATACATGTGAAAACACCTGACAACACAGAGCTTATTTATTTTATACATATAAGTTTGTGTCTCTTAATCCTTTAACCCATCTTGTCTCTCTGCTCCTAACCACTAGCAACTGAGTGTTTGTTCTTTATATCTGTCCGTATGTTTCTGTTTGATTACTTATTGTTTCCATTTTTATTTTTATTTATTTATTTCTTTAGTCCCTGACACATAGATTGCAGGATTCTAGTTCCCCAAGCAGGGAGCAAACACAGGCCCCCTGCAGTGCGTGTGTGGAGTGCTAACCACTAGATCACCAGGGATTTTACTGTTTCCTTTTCTAGAGTCCAGAAATAAATTATAACATACAATAAGTATTTGTATTTTTCTGATTTATTTCACTAAGCATAATATTCTCCAGATCCATCCATGTTTTACAAATGGCAAATTTTCACTATTTTCTGTAGGTGAGTGGTATTCCATTGTGTGTGTGTAATTTATTTTAATCAACTCATATGCTGCTAGTCATTTAGACTGCTTCCGTAACTTGGCTATTGTAAATAATGTGGTACAAATATTGGAGTCCATGTATATTTTTGAATTAGTGTTTTTATTTTCTTCAGATATGTATACCTAAGAGTGAAACTGCTGGATCATGAGGTAATTTTAGTTTTTGTTTTTTGAAGACCCTCCATACTGTTTTGCATACTGGCTGTACCATTCTACTTTCCCACCAGCAGTGTCTAAAGGTTCCTTTTTCTCCACATATTCCCCAGCATGTTATTTCTGATCTTTTTGATGATAGCATGTGGTCAGAGATACTGCATTGCAATTTGAATTTGCATTTTTCTAGTGATATAGAATGTTGACCATCTTTTCATGTGCCTGTTGATAATTTGTATATCTTCTTTGAAACCATGTCTATATAGACTTCTGCCCTTTGAAAAATGAGATTTATTTTGTTTGCTATTAAGTTGTATGAGTTCTTTTTTAATTTAATTTTTATTTTATACTGGAGAATACTTGATTTACAATATGATATTAGTTTCTGGTATACAAAAAAGTGATTGAGTTATATATATATACATAGATCTATTCTTTTTCAGATTCTTTTCCCTTATAAGTTATTACAAAATACTGAGGAGAGTTCCCTGTGCTATACAGTAGATCCTTGTTGATTATTTTACATATAGTAGCATCTGTGTATTAATCTCAACCTCCTAATTTATCCTTCCCTTCACTTGTCCCATTTGGTAATTGTAAGTTTGCTTTTAAAATTTGCATATCAGTTTCTATTTTGTGAATACGTTCATATGTATCACTTTGTTAGAGTCTACATATTAGCAGTATCATAAGATGGTTGTCTTTCTCTTTCGACTGACTTCACTTCTATGATCATCTGCAGGTCCATCCAAGTTGCTGCAAATGACATCATTTCAACTCTTTTTATGACTCTGTATTATTCCATTGTGTATATGCACCACATCTTCTTAATCACTTGGTAGTAGACATTTAGGTTGCTTCCACATCTTGGGCATTGTAACTAGTAGTGCATTATCCTTTCAATTGACAGCTTTTTTCTAGTATATGTCCAGGAGTGGGATTGCTGTAACGTGAGGTAGTCTTATTTTTGAAGAGCCTTCATCATGTTTCCCATACTGGGTACACCAATTTACACTCCCATCAAAAGTGTTCAAATATTTCTTTTTCTCCACATCCTTGCCAACATTTATTTGTGTTCTTATTGATGATTGCTATTTTGGTAGATGTGAGGGGGTAACTTCTGTTGGTGTGGATTTGCATTTCTTTGAAGATTACAGATGTAAAGCATCATTTCCTGTGCCTGTTTGCCATCTGTATTTCTTCTTTGGAAAAAATGTCTATTGAGACGTTTGCCCTTTTTTAAATGAAGTTGGTTTTCTTGTTTGCTATTCAGTTGTATGAATTCTTTATATATTTTAGATATTAGCCCCTTACAAAACATATGAATTGCAAATATTTTCTCCTATTTCATTTCATTTCCCTCTGTTTTATTTTGTTTACCTCTGCTATAATTCTGGTTGTTACTATTTGCTTGTCTTTTGTGTTTAGAATCAGATCCAAAAAATAATTTCTGAGACAGCTGTTAAAGAGGTTTCTACTTGCTTTTTCTAGTTCTGTGGTTTCAGGTCTTCTACTCAAGGCTTAATGCATTTTGAGTTCAGTTTTCTGCATATTGTAAGATAGTGGTCCAGTTTGGTTATTTTGCATGTAAGTGCGCAGTTTCCCCATCATCTTTTATTGCAGAGACTGTCCTTACCTACCTTTTATATTTTTGGCTTGTTTGTTGTTGGAGAAGGGAATGGAAAACCACTTCAGTATTCTTGACTTGAGAATCCCAGGAGCAGTATGAAAAGCAAAAGGATATGATACTGAAAGCTGAACTCCCAAGCTCAGTAGGTGCTCAATATGTTACAGGACAAAGAACTACAGAAAGAATGAATTGATGGCACCAATGCAGAAACAATGCCCAGTTCTGGATGTGACTGGTGATGGGAGTAAAGTCTGATGTGATAAAGAACAGTGTTGCATAGGAACCTGGAATGTTAGGCCCATGAATCAAGGTAAATTGAAAGTGGCCAAACAGGAGATGGCAAGAGTGGACCTTGACATTTTAGTGATCGGTGAACTAAAATGGACTAGAATGGATGAATTTAAATCAAATGACCATTACATCTACTACTGTGGGCAAGAATCCCTTAGAAGAGATGGAGTAGCCATCATAGTCAGCCAAAGATTCTGAAATGGTGTGCTTGGGTGCAATCTCAAAAACAACAGAGTGATTTAAGGACAGGAACATAAAGGACACTACAGATGATGGGATGGTGAAGTCTGTGTGGCAGACCACAGGCTGTGAGCAGCATTTTCTCCCTGGGCCTCTGTGTGTCCAGCCTGAGATGCTGAGCCTGCTGGGCTGTGAGCCCCGTGAAGGCAGCTGTGTCATCAATTCCTGTATTGTGGTTATGGTTCTGGACAGTGGGGCCAAACGATGTTGAGTCTGTCAAACCAGCTCCAGCCCCTGCTACCTCTAATGTCTTGTGTCACAGTGTCTTGATCTCCTTGGCCAAAGCTGAGACCGCTCTCATTAGGTTTGCTTTGGAAATTAGAAACCCTGAGATCTTAGTAAGCTGTTACTTATTCCTCCTTACCAGGGCAGTTTTATTCTGGCCTACCACAGTGAACACTCAGATACATTCACACATGCACATTCACACTGACATTTAATAAGGACTGTGGGCTGGGATCAGAAGAGGGACAGACTGGAGGACGGTAGTAAGATGAACCGACAGAGGCTGGAGGCACTGCCTGCCTGAGACATGGACTCTAATATTTTCCAGGTCTTCTCCCACCTATGCCTTACGATATCCTAAGAAGTCCATGCAGGCATCATCGCGGTTGGGCAGGTGGGGACACCGACAGGCTTTGAGAGACAAGGACTCATCCAGGATGCAGAACAGGTATGAAATGGGAGGTGAGTCTGGGCCCAGGTCTGGCAACTCAGAGCTGCACACACAGCCTGCCCGGGAGCTGTGTGGAGGGCTGTGTGGTGCAACAGAGTGAGGCCCGGGGCTGCATGGATGAGGGATGAGTAGTCAGGATCCTGAGGACTATGTGCAGGGCTGTCAACTGTCAATCCAAGGAAGGGGACACCGGGTGGGGAAGTCACTTCCTCTATGGTAGACCCTAACGGAACTCGGAACCCTGTAACCAGGCACCCAACTTCTAGCAACAGTGACACAACCCGTTCTGGCTCACTTGACTGGAGAGTCTTCATTCAGCAGGATGTTCTCCAGCTGTGTCTTGACTGACCAGGGATTCTGCTTCAGGAAACCCTGGAGGGAGAGGTTTTTCAGATGTTAAGGATGGTACAGTGCTCAACCTGGATGCCTCTGGTCCTTTACCAGGAGGGCACCTAAGGTAACCCCAGGCAATCTAGAGCTGGCCACACCAGGCAATGCCGCCACTGGGAGCCCTCCCTGGGCAGCACCAGGTGCCCTCCTCTCTATGTGCGGGAATGTGTGACTTGATGGGACGTTCTCCCTCTGAGCAGAAGCTGGTTGGTGAGCACGTGGTGACCTGGGGTTCCTGTAACGGTCACACCAGAGGACGGGCTGTCAGCAGGGAAATAGGATCCCTGAGGTGCTTTCATTGAAGAGGGAGGGACTCCATTCTCTGAATGACTGCCTGAGGAAGTGGGATTGCAGCATGGGAAGGGCTGTCAGAATCCTGGATCCCACATAACTTCGGGTTCCTACTGAAGGCAGAGATCTGGCAGCTTCTCCTGGAAAAGTGGAAAGGAGTCCAGGAGATCTGTGGACGAGGCTGGGATGTTGTGAGAAGCATCTGGGAGGCTAGAGCTCAGAGTGAGCCCCCTTGAGATTGCACACCCATTGGCTCTCCATCAAAGCCCTGCCTCCACCCACAACCTGGGACTGAGATCATATGGTTTGATGTGCTCACTGTCTGGTGGAACCTCAGCTGGGATGCCCAGCTGGTGCTCAAAGGATCCAGTGACACCTGAGACCTCGCTGGTAAAGGATGAATGTCAGTCGCAGGACAAGAACCAGGCAAATCCCTCACTGATGCAGCAGCCTTTAGATGTAGGAGGTAAATTTGAGGTGTTAGGAGACCCACAGGAAGCCTGGGCAGCTCACAGAGACTGTGTGTGCCCTCCTGGGCTCGATACTCCTGAGAACACTTCGTGTTCCAGAGTAGATGCCCGGCCTGCCCTGGCAGTGTTGACACCAGGGTGCGGTGCAGTGGGAGGATCAGTTCATTATGTCAGGCTGCCCTCAGGATGCGCACAGATGGTCAAGCCATGGATCAAGGGCTGTCACTTGAGCAGGCTCGTTTCTGCTGTTTCTCCCCTGTTTCTTTTTTTCTTATCTGTCGCTAATATTTTTTGGAACCCTGACTTAAGATACATATATCTTTCCTTGTCTCACAGGTGTTTTGTTTCTCTTCATTTCTGAGGTATTTTTAAGGCCTTAGACAAATCAGAACTTACCCCCATTTCTCAGTGAGATTCCATGTATTCTTCTTGGCTTTTGAATTGTGTGTCTTTTTAAATATTTAGGATATGAACCCTTATTTGACATGACAATTGCCAATTTGTTCTCCATTTCATACATCATTTCTCATTTTATTGATGCTTCCATGTGGCATGGCTTTCAAGTTTGATGTTTACACTCTTGTTCACTTTTCCTTTCACTTCTTTTTCTTTTGGAATTACTCCCAAATTTCATTGCCAAGACTGATGTACAGGAACAATGTACCCCTTCATTCTAGGAGCTAAATGGTTTCAGTAGTTCTGTTCAAGCTTTTAATCCATTAGAAACTGGATAACCTTACATCCTAGAATTTGCTTACCATTCTTCACTGCTTGGGGGAAGTGTTCCTCTGGTGTCTAAAGAGTGAGCACAGATACCGACACCCACACAGACACCCAAGCACAGTGAATATGAAAAGGACTGTGTGTTCTCATCAGAAGAGGGACAGATAGAGAAAGGTAATAAAACGAACCTACAGGGGCTGGAGGCACTGCCTGCCTAAGACATGGACAACCATATTTTCCAGGTCTTGTCCCACCTATATCTGAGGACATCCCTAGAAGTCCATGTGGTCATCAGCCCCATGTGCAGCTGGGGACACTGACAGGCTTTGAGAGAAAAAGACTCATTCAGGATGGAGAACAGTTGGGAAACGGGAGGTGAGTCTGGGCCCAGGTCTGTCAACTCAGAGCTGCACACACAGCCTGCCCGGGAGCTTTGTGGAGGGTTATGTGGTGCAACTGAGTGAGGCCTGGAGTTGCATGGATGACGGATGAGTGGTCAGAATCCTGAGGGCTATGTGCAGGGCTGTCAACTGTCAATCCAAGGAAGAGGCCCCTGGGTGGTGAAGTCACTTCCTCGATGGCAGACCCTAAGAAAACTCAGAAACCTGTAACCAGGCACCCACCTTCTGGCAACAGCGCCACAGGCAGTTGGTGCTCACTTGGCTGGAGAATCTTCATCCAGAAGGATGGTCTCCAGCTGTGTCTCAACTGACCAGGGATTCTACTTCAGGAAACCCTGGAGGGAGAGGTTTTTCAGAAGTTTCAGGTGGTTCAGTGCTCAACCTGGATGCCTCTGGTCCTTTACCAGGAGGGCACCTGAGGTAACCCCTGGCAATCTAGTTCTGGCCACACCAGGCCTAGCTGCCACTGGGAGCCCTCCTTGGGCAGCCCAGATGCCCTCATCTCCATGTGCATGAAAGTTGGACTTGAGGGGATGTACTCCCTCTTGACAGGAGCAGGTTGGTGGGCACGTGGTGACTTGGGGGTCCTGTCACAATCACACCTGAAGACGGGCTGTCAGTAGGGAAATAGGATCCTTGAGAGGCTTTCATTGGAGAGTGAGGGACTCAATTTTCTGAATTACTGCCTGAGGAAGGGCAATTGTGGCATGGGGAGGGCTGGTAGAATCCTGGATCCCACATAACTTCGGGTTCCTCCTGAAGGCAGAAATCTGGCAGCTTCTCCTGGAAAATAGGAAAGGAGTCTCTATATATCTATATCTATAAAGCTCTATATCTAAATTGAAACCTGTTCTAACTTCTATCACATCCACTGTATATATCATCCCAGCCACTGTGTCGAAGACATCACACCAACTATGTAGGACATCACAGGTGGCATATGTATGCCATCATATGCACTATACATGGCATCACATCCACCCTTTATGACAACAACCCTCAGTATTCATGACATCACATGCACTATATATGACATGTCATCTACTGTGTATGATATCACATTCACTATATGTGTGACATCATGCAATGCCTGTATCTCTGACATAACACACTACATGTTTATGACATATCCACTTTATATGGCATCATACATAGTGTTATGACAACACAACCATTGTGTAAGTTCTCAGGCATGATGTCTGACATCACCCCCACTGTATCTGTGTCATCACACCCACTGTATCAATTTTATTTAACCAGTGTATGGATGACATCAGAGCCACTATATGTATGACATCATATACACTACATATGAAATCACATCGACTCTTTAGGACATCAAACCACTTTATGTATGACATCAAGTCCACTATATCTGACCTCAAGTCTACACTATCTGTGTCCTCACACCCACCCTATCGATGATATCACAGCCAACCTATGTATGATATCACATCCAATATATCTGTGACATCATATCCACTATATTTATGACATAATATCCACTAAGTATGACATCAAAAACACTCTGTGTTGATATCACCACACTCGGCCTATGTATCACATCCTTTGCACTGCAGATGACATCTCATCCACTCTATCACACCAAACCACAGTATTTATTATGTCACATCCACTTCAGTCAGGACATCACAGCACCTGTAGTAGACAGCACACCCACAGTATCTTGGTCATCACAACCTCTCCACTGATGTCACACCCACTTTTGAATGATATCACACCCACCTTCTGTGTGACATCATATGCGCTCTATATAACATCACACCTGATCCTTGTCATCTCACTACTCTATTGATGACATCACAACCTCTATATATGAAACCATATCCAGTATGTAGGGCAACATATACCTTATACATGTGACATCACAACCACTATCTGTGTCATCACACCAAATGTATAGACAACATCACTCCCACTCTTTGTATGACATCAGACTCGCAATATGTGTGGCATCATTTGAACTATACAAGACGTCAAATCCTCACTTTATGACCTCAAACCACCGTTCTTAGGATATCACAACCACTATATTTGCCATCGTGTCCACTGTTTCTGTGTCATCACATCCACCATATTAATGATATCACACCAACTGTATTTATGAGATCACATCCACTATAATTCATGACATCATATGCATTGTATAAGACGTGACAGCTACCGTATCTGTGTCATCACACCCACTTGTTCATTGATATCACACCCTTTGTATGTATAACCTCACACCCACTATATGTATAACATCATATAACCTATAAAAGGCATCACATCCACATTTTATGACATCACACCACATTACACCTGCACTGTATTCATGACATCACTCCCTCTATATCTGAACACTTCATTCACTGTATCTTTGTCATCAAGACCAGTATATCAATTACACCACACCCACTCTCTCTATTACATCACACGCTCTATGTATGACATCACATTCAGTATGCATGTCATTACATGAATACTTTATGACATCACAGCTGTATAGGTATGATATCACATCCAGTTTGTTTATGACATTATATCCAATATATATGATATCACCCATACTGCTTTCATGAAAACACAATGACTATACCTGACATCTCACTCACTATAGTTGACATCACAGCCACTGCATTGGTGTGGTCACACCCACTCTATTGAAGCCATCACAACAATTATGGAAGTCATCACATTTGGGACACTTATGACATTATACACACTGTATATCACATCTTATTCACACTTTATGACATCAGTCCTCAATATTTATGACATCACAAACACTGCATTCATGACATCAGATCTCCTGTATATGACATCACATCCATGGTTTCTGACATCTCATGCCCTATACCTGTGACATCACAGCCATTATATCCATAACATAATACCCAGTATGTTTGTGAATACATTTAAACTATATTTGACATCAAAGACACAGTGTTAAGACAATACAACCATTATGTCTGACATCACACCCTCCACGTCTGTATCTGTGTGATCGCACCCACTGTATTGATTATATAACACATACTGTATTTATGATATCACACCTACTGTAAATATGGCACATTATGCACTGTATATGACATCTCACACATGATTTATGACATCAGAACACTCTATTCATGAGATCAAAACTATTATATCTCACATCACATCCAGATGTTATATCTGACAGCACATCCACTGTATCTGCATTAACATCCTGATTATCATATAACCGCCATTTTATATATGATAACAGACACAACATATATGACATCATATGAACTACATATGACATCACATCCAATATTTATGATATCACGCCATGCTATGACATCACACCCACTGTATTCATGTCATCACACCCAGTATACTTGTCATTGTATCCTCTGTAGCTGTATCATTAATTATAGTGTATTGATTATAAAACACCTACTATATGTGTGACATCAAAACCACTAAATGTATGACATCACATGATTCTATATGACATCACACTCACTCTTTATGAAATCACAATACTGTATTCATGATTTCACATACACTCTATTCATGACAGCACACCCACTCTATATGACATCACATACTCTATACTTGCGACATCACAGCCACTGTATGTATGACAAGACACCTCCTATGTTTATGACATCATACTCAGTATGTATGACATCTCACATGGTATACACATGATGGTATAACCACGGTATCAGACATCAGACTCACTGTGTCTGTGTACTCTCACCCACTTGATTGATGATATCCCAAACTATGTATGTATGAAATTACACCCACTGCATGTAGGACACCATAGGCACTATTTATGACATCACATCCTCTCTTGATCACATCATGCCATTGTCTGTATATCATGGCACCCACTATGTTTATGATATCATATCCACTATATATGATGTAACAAACACTGTGTGTCTGACAAAAGAAGCTCTGTATTTGACTTGAAATCCATTCTATCTGCCATCACATCCACTGTATATGTCATCACACCCACTATGTCTAAGCCATCACACTATGTCAGATATCACAGGTGGTATATATATGCCATCATGTGCACTATACATGATATCATATACACACTTTATGCCAACAATCCTTAGTATTCATGACATCAAATGGACTATATATGATGTGTCATCTACTGTGTATGATATCACATTCACTATATGGGTGACATCACACAATGCCTGTATCTCTGACATCACACACTCTATGTGTATGACATATCCATTTTATGTGGCATCATACACAGTGTTATGACACTACAACGATTGTATAATTTCACAGCCAGTATGTCTGACATGGCATGCACTGTATCTGTGTCATCACACCCAATGTATCAATTTTATCAAACCCAGTGTATGTATGACATCAAAGCCGATATATGTATGACATCATATGCACTACACGTGACATCACATCCACTCTTTAGGACATCACACCACTTTATGTATGATATCAAGTCCACTATAACTGACCTCATGTGCACTGTATCTGTTTCATCATGCCCACCTTATCATACATAGAGCCTCTCTATGTATGATATCACATCCAGTATATCTGTGACATCACATCCACTATATTTATGACATAATATCCACTAAGTATAACATCACAACACTCTGTGTTGATGACAAAACACTCGGCATATGTATGACATCCTTTGCACTGCAGATGACAATGCACCCACTCTATCACACCAAACCACAGTATTTATGATGTCATATCCACTTCAGGCAGGAAAACACAGCCCCTGTATCAGAAATCCACCCACTGTAGCTATGTCATCACATCGTCTCCACTGACTTCTCACCCACTTTTGTATGACATCACACCCTCCCTCTTTGTGACATCATATGAACTATATATAACATCAAACCCAATCCTTATGTCATCACACTACTGTACTTATGACATCACAGTCTCTATATATGAAACCACATCCAGTATGAGGGAAATATATACACTTAACATGTTACATCACAGCCACTATCTGTGTCATCACACCCACTGTATAGACAACATCACACCCACTCTTTTTATGACATCACACTCGCTATAGGTGAGGCATAGTTTGCATTATAGAAGACATCACATTCTCACTTTTGGACCTCAAACCATCATTTTGAGGACATCACACACACTATATTAGACATCATGTCCATTGTATCTGTGTCATCACACCAACTCTATCGATGATACCACAGCCACTGTATGTGTGATATCACATCCAGTGTATGTGAGCCATTCTGTCCACTATATTTATGACATCATACCCACTATGTATGACATCACAACCCTCTGTGTTGATTACACCACACTCGGCATATGAATGATATAATTTGCATTACAGAAGACATCACATCCACTCTATCACATCAAGCTACAATCTTTACAAATTCACATCCACTCCAGGCATGACATCACACCCCTTGTATCAGACATCGCACCAACTGTATCTTTGTCATCACAACCTCTCCACTGATATCACACCCACTTTTGTATGAGAACACACCCACTATATGTATGACATCATATGCACTATATATAACATCATATCCATGGCTTGTCATCACACTACTGTACTTATGACAGCACAAACTTGAAATATGAAACCACATCCAGTATGCAGTTCAAAATATACACTATCCATGTGACATCACAGACAATAGTCTGTGTCATTCCACCCACTGTTTTGAGAGCATCACACCCACTCTTTGTATGACATCACACTCGGCATTGATATAGCATCTTTTGCACTATAGAAGACATTACATCCTCATTTTATGAAATCAAACCACCATTTTTATGATATCACACCCACTATATTTCATATCGTCTCGATGCTATTTCTGTCACCACATCCACTGTTTTGGTGATATCACACCAACTGTATTTATGAGATCTCATCCACCCTATATGTCGACATCATATCCATTGTATACAAAAACATATTCACTATATTTGCACCTCACAGCCACTGTAACTGTGTCTCACACCCACTCTTTCCATGATATCACACCCTTTGTATATATGACATTGCAACCACTATTATATGTTTAACATCAGATACACTGTATAAGGTGTCACATGCACACTTTATGACATCACGCCACTTTATTTATGACACCACATGCACTGTATTCATGACATCACTCCCACGATATCGAACACTGCATCCACAGTATCTGTGTCCTCACAAGCCCTCTAACTGTGACCTCTGCACAACTGTATGTATGACATCACACCCACTTTATATATGACATCTTATGCATCATACTTAACGTCCCATCCAATCTTTGAGTTCACACCATTGTAGTAACCACATTACATCCACTGCATTCATGACATCATGCACACTATATACGACATCATGCACATGACAACACAGAAGTTATATCTGCCATCTCACTCTCTATATCTGACACTACATCCTCTTTATCTGTGTCATCAAACGCAGTGTATCAATTGTGTGATACCCACTCTCTGTATGACATTACACACTATATGTATGACATCACATTCAGTATGCCTGACATCACATGAACACTTTATGACATCACACCCATATAGGTATGACATCATATGCAGTATATTTATGACATCATATCCAATATATATGATATCACCCATATTGTTTCATGAAAACAAAACGACTATACCTGACATCTCATGCACTGTATTTGACATCACAGCCACTGCATCTGTGTCATCACACCCGCTCTATCAATGCCTTCACAACAATTATGGAAGTCTTCACACTTGGCACACGTGTGACATCATACACACCCTACAGCACATCAAATTCAGACTTTATGACATTAATCGTCAGTATTAAGGACATCACAAACACTGCATTTGTAGCATCAGATCTCCTATATATGACATCACATCCATGGTTTATGACATCTCATCCCCTATACCTGTGACATCACAGCCACTTTATCAGTAACATAACACCCACTATGTTTGTGAATATGTATGAGCTATATTTGACATGAAACACACTGTGTTAAGAGAATACAACTACTATATATGAAATCACAGTCTTCATGTCTGTGTCTGTGTGATCACACCCACTGTATCGATGATATAACACACACTCTATTTATGACATCACATCTCCTGTATATATGGCAAAATATGCACCGTATATGACATCTCACCTACGATTTGTGACATCACAACACTCGACTCATGATATCAAAGCTATTGTATCTCACCTCACTCCGATTATATCTGACAGCACATCCACTGTATCTCTGTCATCACACCCAGATTATCCATCATACAACCCCCATTGGACGTATTATAACACAGCCACAATATGTCTGACATCATACGAACTACATATGACATCACATGCACTCTTTACGTATCACATCAGGCTATGACATCACAACCACTGCATTCACGTCATCACACCCAGGATACCTATCATCGCATACAGTGTAGCTTGACCATTACTTACAGTGTACTGATTATACCACACCTCCTATAGGTGTGATATGAAACCCACTATAGGTATGACAACACAGGAATTCTGTATGACATCACACTCATTCTTTATGACATAACAATACTGTATTTATGACATCACATCCACTCTATTCATGACACCTTACCCAGTCTATATGTCATCACTTACTCTATACTTGCAACATCAAAGACACTGTATCTATTACAAGACATCTCATTATAATTATGACATCATATTCAGTATATATGACATCTCATATGGTGTATGAATGACAATACAACCACGATATCTGACATCACATACACAGTATCCGTGCAGTCACACGCACTTGATTGATGATATCACACCCTATGTATGTATGAAATCACAGCCCCTGCATGTATGACACCATAAGCACTATTTATGACCTCACAACCTCTCTTGATGACATCATACCATTGTTTGTATGTCTTGACACCCACTATGTTTATGACATCATATCCACTCTATATGATGTCAAACACAATGTGTGTATGACAAGACAAGTTCTATATCTGACTTGAAACACATTCTATCTGGCATCACATCTACTGTATATGTCATAACATGCACTCTGTCGAAGACATCACAGCAACTATGTAAGACACCACAGGTGACATATATATGCCATCATGTAGACTATACATGACACCATATCCACCCCTTAAGACAACAACCCTTAGTATTTATGACATCACATGCCCTTTATTAATGTCATCAGGTGCACTATATATGACATGCCATTTACTGTGTATGATATCACTTTCACTATATGTGTGGCTTCACACAATGCCTGTATCTCTGACATCACACACTCTATGTTTATGACATATCCACTTTATATGGCATCACACAGTGTTATGACAACACAAACATTGTGTAACTTCACAGCCACTATGTCTGACATCACACCCACAGTATCTGCGTCATCACACACAGTGGATCAGTTTTATCAAGCCCAGTGTATGTATGAAATCTCAGCCACAATGTGTATGACATCATATACACTACATGTGACATCTCATCCACAATTTAGGGCATCACACCACTTTATGTATGACATCAGGTCCACTCTATCTGACCTCATTTCCACGGTATCTCTGTCATCACACCTACCCTATCGATGATATCACAGCCATTATATGTATGACCTCACATCAAGTATATCTGTGACATCACATCCACTATATTTATGACATAATATCCACTAAGTATGACATCACAACACTGTGTGATGATGACGCAACACTGGGCACATCTATCACATACTTTGCACTGCAGATGACAACGCACCTACTCTATCACACCAAACCACAGGATTTATGATGTCACATCCACTTCAGGGAGGACAACACAGCCCCTGTATCAGACATTGCATCCACTGTATCTATGTCATCACACTGTCTCCACTGACATCTCACCCACTACTGTATGACATCACACCCACCTCTGTTTGATATCATATGAACTATATATATAACATCACACCCAATCCTTATGTCATAACACTGCTGTACTTATGACATCACAGCCTCTATATATGAAACCACATCCAGTATGACGGAAACATATACACTTAACATGTGACATCACAGCCACTATCTGGGTCATCACACCCACTATATAGAGAACATCACACCCAGACTTTTTATGGCATCACACTCGCCATGTGTGTGGCATCGTTTGCATTATACAAGACATTACATCCTCATTTTTTGACCTCAAACCACCATTTTGAGGACTTCACACCCACTATATTAGACATTGTGTCCACTGTATCTGTGTCATCACACCAACTCTATCGATGATATCACAGCCACTATATGTATGATATCACATCCAGTATATGTGAGACATTCTGTCCACTATATTTATGACATCATACTCACTATGTATGACAACACAACCCTTTGTGTTTATTACACCACACTCGGCATATGTATGACATCATTTTCACTACATAAGACGTCACATCCACTCTATCATACCAAGCCAGAATCTTTATGACTTCACATCCACTTCAGGCATCACATGACACCTGCTGTATCAGACATCACATGAACTGTATCTTTGTCATCACAGCCTCTCCACTCATATCACATCCACTTTTTTATGACGCCATATGCACTAAATCTGTGACATCATATGCACAGTATATAACCTCATATCCACTGCTTATGTCATTACACTTCTCTACTAATGACAGCACAAACTTGATATATGAAACCACATCCAGTATGCAGTTCAGAACATACACTATCTCTGTGACATCACAGTAACTAGTCTGTGTCATCATACCCAATGTATTGGGAGCATCACACCCACTCTTTGTGTGACATCACACTTGACATAGGTATAGCATCTTTCACACTATAGAAGATATTACATCCTCACTTTATGAAATCAAACCACCATTTTTATGATATCACACCCACTATATTTCATATCGTCTCGATGCTATTTCTGTCACCACATCCACTATATTGATAATATCACACAAAATGTATTTATGAGATCTCATCCTCTCTATATGTCAACATCATATCCATTGCATACAACAACATATTCACTATATTTGTTCCATCACAGCCACTGTACCTGTGTCTCACACCCACAATTTCCATGATATCACACCATTTGTATATATGACATTGCACCCACTATATGTTTAACATCAGATACACTAAGGTATCACATCCACAATTTATGACATCATGCCACATTATTTATGATATCACAGGCACTGTATTCATGTCATTACTCCCACGATATCTAACACTGCATCCACAATATCTGTGTCCTCCTAACCCCTCTAAGTATGTTCTCTTAATAACTGTATGTATGACATCACACCCACTTTATATATGACATCTTATGCACCATAAAAAACGTCATATCCACTCTTTGAGTTCACACCATTGTAGAAACCACATTACATCCACTGCATTCATGACATTACACACGCTATATACAACATCACACACGAAAACACAAAAGTTATATCTGCCATCTCACCCTCTATATCTGACACTACATCCACTGTATCTGTGTCATCAAACCTTGTGTATCAATTGTATTACTCCCACTCTCTTTATGACATTACACACTATATGTATGACATCACATTCAGTATGCATGACATCACATGAACACTTTATGACATCACACCAGTACATTTATGACATCACATCCAGTATATTTATGACATCATATCTAATAAATTTGATATCACTCATACTGTTTCATGAAAACAAAACGACTATACATGGCAACTCACCCAGTGTATTAGACATCACAGCCACTGTATCTGTGTGGTCACACCCTCTCTGTCAATGCCTTCACAGCAATTATGGAAGTCTTCACACTTTGCACACGTATGACATCATACACACCCTACATCACATCAACTTCAGACGTTATGACATCAATCGTCAGTAATTAGGGCATCAGAAACACTGCATGCATAACATCATATCTCCTATATATGACATCACATCCATGGTTTATGACATCTCATCCCCTTTACCTGTGACGTCACAGCCACTATATTGGTAACATAATACCCACTATGTTTGTTAATACATATCAACTATATTTGACATGAAACACACTGTGTTAAGACAATGCAACCACTGTATATGACATCACAGTTTTCATGTCTGTGTCTGTGTGATCATACCCACTGTATTGATGATATAACACACACTCTATTTATGACATAATATCTACTGTATATATGGCACCATATGCACTGTATATGATATCTCACCCACGATTTATGACATCACAACACTCTATTCATGACATCAAAGTTATTATATCTCACCTCACACCGATATTATCTGAAAGCACATCCCCTGTTTCTCTGTCATCACACCCAGATTATCGATCATACAACCGCCATTGTATGCATGATAACCCAGCCACAATATGTCTGACATGATATGAACTACATATGACATCACATCCACTCTTTATGATATCAAACCACACTATGACATCACACCCACTGCATTCATGTCATCACACCCATGGTACCTATCATTGCATCCATAGTTCCTGGACCATTACTTATAATGTACTGATTATACCACACCTGCTATACGTGTGACATGAAACCCACTATATGGTGGGAGACTTTAATACCCAACTCACAACTGTGGTTCGATCAACTAAACAGAATATTAACAAAGAAACACAAACTTTAAAGGACACAATGGACCAGCTAGACCTTATTGACGTCTATAGGATGTTTCACCACAAAACAATCAACTTCATTTTTTCTCAAGTGCACACAGAACCTTCTCCAAAATATATTACATCCTGGGCCATAAATCTAGTCTTGGTAAATTCAAAAATTTGAAATCATTCCAGTCCTCTTTTCTGACCACAGCACAGTAAAACTAGATACCAATTACAGGAAAAAAATTATTAAAAATTCACACATATGGAGGCTAAACAATATGCTTCTCAATAACCAACAAATCATAGAATAAATCAAGAAAGAAATCAAAATATGCATAGAAACGAATGAAAATGAAAACACAACAACCTAAACCTATGGGACACTGTAAAAGCAGTGCTAAGGGGAAGATTCATAGCATTACAGGCCTACCTCAAGAAACAAGAAAAAAGTCAAATAAATAACCTAACCCTAACCCCAAAGCAACTAGAGAAGGAAGAAATGAAAAACCCCAGGGTTAGTAGAAGGAAAGAAATCTTAAAAATTAGGGCAGAAATAAATGCAAAAGAAACTAAAGAGACCATAGCAAAAATCAACAAAGCTAAAATCTGGTTTTTTGAAAAAATAAACAAAATTGACAAACAATTACCACGACTCATTAAGAAACAAAGAGAGAAGAACCAAATTAACAAAATTAGAAATGAAAATGGAGAGATCACAGCAGACCACACTGATATACAAGGATCATAAGAGACTACCACCAGCAGCTCTATGCCAATAAATTGCACAACTTGGAACAAATGGGCAAGTTCTTAGAGAAGTATAACTTTCCAAAATGAACCAGCAAGAAATAGAAGATCTTAACAAACCCATCACAAGCAAGGAAATTCAAACTGTAATCAGAAATTTTCCAGCAAACAAAAGCCCAGGACCACATGGCTTCACATTTGAATTCTACCAAAAATTTAGAGAAGAGCTAACACATATCTTACTCAAACTCTTCCAGAAAATAACAGAAGAAGGTAAAGTTTCAAACTCATTCTATGAGGCCACCATCACATTAATTCCAAAACCAGACAAAGATGCCACAAAAAAAGAAAACTACAGGCCAATACCACTGATGAACATAGATGCAAAAATCCTTAACAAAATTCTAGCAAACAGAATCCAACAACATATTAAAAAAATTATATACCATGACAAAGTGGGCTTTATCCCAGGAATGCAAGGATTCTTTAATATCCACAAATCAATCAATGTGATACACCACATTAACAAATTGAAAGATAAAAACCATATGATTCTCTCAATAGATGCAGAAAAAGCCTTTGACAAAATTCAACATCCATTTATGATCAAAACTCTCCAGAAAGCAGGAATAGAAGGAACATACCTCAACATAATAAAAGCTATATATGACAAACCCACAGCAAGCGTTACCCTCAATGGTGAAAAGTTGAAAGCATTTCCCCTAAAATCAGGAACAAGACAAGGGTGCCCACTCTCACCACTTCTATTCAACATAGTTTTGGAAGTGTTGGCCACAGCAATCAGGGCAGAAAAAGAAGTAAAAGGAATCCAGATAGGAAAAGAAGAAGTGAAACTCTCACTGTTTGCAGATGACATGATCCTCTACATAGAAAACCCTAAAGACTCTACCAGAGAATTACTAGAGCTAATCAACGAATATAGTAAAGTTGCAGGATATAAAATTAACACACGGAAATCTCTTGCATTCTTATACACTAACAATGAGAAAACCGAGAAATTAAGGAAACAATACCATTCACCATTGCAAAAAAAAAATAATAAAATACTTAGGAATATATCTACCTAAAGAAACAAAAGACTTATGCATATTGAAAACTATAAATCACTGATGAAAGAAATCAAAGAGGACACAAACAGGTGGAGAAATATACCGTGTTCATGGATTGGAAGAATCAACATTGTCAAACTGGCCATACTACCCAAAGCAGTCTACAGATTCAATGCAATCCCTATCAAGCTACTAACGGTATTTTTCACAAAACTAGAACAAATAATTTCAAAATTTGTATGAAAATACAAAAAACCTCAAATAGCCAAAGTCACCTTGAGAAAGAAGAATGGATGTGGGGTAATCAACCTGCCTGACTTCATACTGTACTACAAAGCCACAGTCATCAAGACAGTATGGTATTGGCACAAAGACAGATATATAGATCAGTGGCTGAGAATTGAAAGCCCAGAGATAAATCCACGAGCATATGGTCACCTTATCTTCAACAAAGGAGGCAAGGATATACAATGGAAAAAAGATAGCCTCTTTAACAAGTGGTGCTGGGATAATTGGTCAACCACTTGTAAAAGAATGAAACTAGAACACTTTCTAACACCATACACAAAAATAAATTCAAAATGGATTGAAGATCTAAATGTAAGACCAGAAACTATAAAACTCCTAGAGGAGAACATAGGCAAAACACTCTCCTACATAAATCACAGCAGGATCCTCTATGACCCACATCCCAGAATATTAGAAACAAAAGCCAAAATAAACAAATGGGACCTAATGAAACTTAAAAGCTTTTGCACAGCAAAGGAAACTATAAGCAAGTTGCACAGCAAAGGAAACTATAAGCAAGGTGAAAAGACAGTGCTCAGATTGGGAGAAAATAATAGCAAATGAAGCAACAGACAAAGGATTAATCTAAAAAATATGCAAGCAACTCCTCCAGCTCAACTCCAGAAAAATAAATGATCCAATCAAAAAATTGGGCAAAGAACTAAACAGACACTTATGCACGGAAGACATACAGATGGCTAAGAAACACATGAAAAGATGCTCAACATCACTCATTATCAGAGAAATGCAAATCAAAACCACAATGAGGTACCATTACACGCCAACTGGGATGGCTGCTATCCAAAAGTCTACAAGCAATAAATGCTGGAGAGGGTGTGGAGAAAAGGGAACCCTCTTACACTGTTGATGGGAATGCAAACTGGTACAGCCGCTATGGAAAACAGCGTGGAGATTTCTTAAAAAAACTGGAAATAGAACTTCCTTATGACCCAGCAATCCCACTTCTGGGCATACACACCAACGAAAGCAGATCTGAAAGAGAGAGGTGCAGCCCAATGTTCATAGCAGCACTGTTTATCATAGCCAGGACATGTAAACAACCTAGATGCCCACCAGCAGACGAATGGATAAGAAAGCTGTGGTACATATAAACCATGGAATATTACTCAGCCATTAAAAAGAATTCATTTGAATCAATTGTAATGACATGGATGAAACTGCAGCCCATTATAAAGAGTGAAGTAATCCAGAAAGTTAAAGACCATTACAATATACTAACACATATATATAGAATTTAGAAAGATGTTAATGTTAACCCTATATGTGGAGCAGAAATAAAAAGACACAGATTTATAGAACAGTCTTTTAGACTCTGTGGGAGAAGGCGAGGGTTGGATGATTCAAGAGAACAGCATTGAAACATGTATATCATCTAGGATGAAACAGATCACCAGCCCAGGATGGAGGCATGAGACAAGCGGTCGGACCTGGTGCACTGGGAAAACCTAGAGGGAGCGCGTGGAGAGGGAGGTGGGAGGGGGGATCGGGATGGGGAACACATGTACACCCATGGCTGTTTCATTTCAATGTATGACAAAATCCACAACAAATAAAAAAAAAGAAAAGAAAAAAGAAACCCACTATATGTATGACATCACAGGAATTCTATATGACATCACACTCATTCCTTGTGACATAATAATACTGTATCCATGACGTCACATCAACTGTATTCATGACAGCACACACAGTCTATATGTTATCACATAATCTACATTTAGGACATCAGGCCACTGTATCTATGACAAGACATCTCCTTAGGTTTATGACATCATACTCATTATAAATGACATCTCGTATGGTGTATGAATGACAGTGCAACCACAGTATCTGACATCACACTCACAGTATCTGTGTAATCAAACCCACTTCATTGTTGACATCACAACCTATGTATGTATGAAATCACACCGACTGAATGTAGGACACCATAGGCACTATTTATGACATCACAACCTCTCTTAATGACATCACACTATTGTTTGTATCTCATGGTATTCATTATGTTTATGACATCATATCCACTCTATATGATGTCACACACACTGTGTGTATGACAACACAAGCTCTATATCTGACTTGAAACCCATTCTATCTGCCATCACATCTACTGTATATGTCATCACACCCACTCTGTCGAAGATATCACACCAACTATGTAGGACATCATAGGTGGCCTACATATGCCATAATGTGCACTATACATGACACCATATCCACACTTTAAGACAACAACCCTTAGTATTTACGACATCACATGCCCTTTATTGATGATCTCACATGCATTATATATGACATGTCATCTACTGTGTATGATATCACACTCACTATATGTGTGACATCACACAGTGCCTGTATCTCTGACATCACACGCTCTATGTTTATGACATATCCACTTTGTATGGCATCACACAAAGTGTTATGACATCACAACCATTGTGTAACTTCACTGCTACTATGTCTGACATCACAACCAATGTGTCTGTGTCATCACACCCCGTGGATAAATTTTATCAAACCCAGTGTATGTATGACATCACAGCCACTATGTGTATGACATCATATGCACTACATGTTACATCACATCCACATTTTAGGACATCACACCACTTTATGTATGACATCAGGTCCACTCTATCTGACCTCACTTCCACTGTATCTCAGTCATCACACCCACCCTATTGATAATATCACAGCCAATATATGTATGACCTCACATCCAGTATATCTGTGACATCACATCCACTATATTAATGACATAGTATCCACTAAGTATGACATCACAAATCTCTGTGTTGACGATGAAACACTTGGCATATGTATCACATCCTTTGCACTGCGAATGACAACGCACCCAATCTATCACCCCAAACCACAGTATTTATGATGTCACATCCACATCAGACAGGACTGCACAGCCCCTCTATCAGAGATCGCATCCACTCAATCTATGTCATCATACCGTCTCCACTGACATCTCACCCACTTTTGTATTACATCACACCCACCTTTTGTGTGACATCATATGAACTATATATAACATCACACCCAATCCTTATGTCATCACACTACTGTACATATGACATCACAGCCTCTATATGTGAAACCACATGCAGTATGAGGGCAACATATACACTTAACACGTGACATCACAACCATTATCTGGGTTATCACACACACTATATAGAGAACATCACACCCAGACTTTTTATGGCATCACACTCACCACATGTGTGGCATTTTTTGCATTATACAAGATATCACATCCTCACTTTTTGACCTCAAACCACCATTTTGAGGACATCGCACCCACTATATTAGAGATTGTGTCCAGTATCTGTGTCATCATACCAGCTCTATCGATGATATCACAGCCAAAATATGTATGTTATCACATCCAGTACATATGCGCCATTCTGTAAATTATATTTATAACATCATACCCACTGTGTATGACAACACAACACTGTGTGTTGATTACACCACACTCGGCATATGTATGACTTCTTTTACGCTACAGAAGACGTCATCTCCACCCTATCACAACAAGCCAAAATCTTTGTGACTTCACATCCACTTCAGGCATGACATCACACCCCATGTATCAGACATCACACTAACTGTATACTTGTCATCACAACCTCTCCACTGAAATAACACACACTTTTGTATGACATCACACCCACTCTATGTGTGACATCACATGCACTATATATATCATCATATCCACTGCTTATGTCATCACACTACTCTAGTTATTACAGCACAAACTTGACATATGAAACCACATCCAGTATGCAGTTCAAAATATACAGTATCCATGTGACATCAAAGTCACTAGTCTGTGTCATCACACCCACTCTATTGACAGAATCACACACACACACTTTGTATAACATCACATTCTGCATAGGTATAACATCTTTTGCACTACAGAAGATATTACACCGTCACTTTATGAAATCAAACCACCATTTTTTGATATCACACCCACTATATTTGACATCATATTGGCACTATTTTGTCATCATATCCACTATATTGCTGATATCACACCAACTCTATATATGAGATCTCATCCTCTATATATGCCGACATTCTGTCCATTGATTACAACATATTCACTATATTTCTACAATCACAGCCACTAAAACTGTGTCTCACACCTACACTTTCCATGATATCACACCCTTTGTATATATGACATTGCACCGACTATATGTATAACATCAGATACACTATATAAGGTATCATATCCACAGTTTATGATATCACACCACATTATTTATGACATCACATGCACTGTATTCATGTCATCATTAACACGATATCTAACACTGCATCCACTGTATCTGTGTCCTCACAACCCCTCTACATATGATCTCTGAACACCTGTATGTATGACAACACACCCACTTTATATATGACATATATGCAAAATACATAATGTCATATCCACTCTTTGAGTTCACACCATTGTAGAAACCACATTACATCCACTGCATTCATGATATCACACACACTATATATGACATCACACACATGACAACACAAAAGTTATATCTGCCATCTCACCCTCTATATCTGACACTACATCCACTGTATCTGTGTCATCAAACCCAGTGTATCAATTGCATTACACCCACTCTCTGTATGACATTACACACTATATGTATGACATCACATTCACTATGCATGACATCACATGAACACTTTATAACAACACACCCGTATATGTATGACATCACACCCAGTATATTTATAATATCATATTCAGTATATATGATATCACCCATACTGTTTCACTAAAACAAAACAATTATACATGGCATCTCACCCACTCTATTTGACATCACAGCCACTGCATCTGTGTTGCCACACCGACTCTATCAATGCCTTCACAACAGTTATGGAAGTCTTCATACTTGGCACATATATGACATCATACACACCCTAAATCACATCAAATTCAGACTTTATGACATCAATCGTAAGTATTTAGGACATCACAACACTGCATATATGACATCAGATCTCCTATATAACACATCACATCCACGGTTTATGACATCTCATCCACTATACCTGTGACATCACAGTCACTATATCGCTAATATAACACACACTATGTTTGTGAATACATATCAACTATATTTGAAATTAAACACACTGTTTTAAGACAATACAACCGCCATATATGACATCACACTCTTCATGTTTGTGTCTGTGTGATCACACCCACGGTATCGATGATATAACACACATCCTATTTATGACATCATATCTACTGTATATATGGCACAATATGCACTGTATATGACATCTCACCCACGATTTATGACATCACAACACTGTACTCATGACGTCAAAGTTATTATATCTCACCTCACACCGATTATATGTGACAGAACATCCCCTGTATCTCTGTCATCACACCCACATTATCTATCATACAACCCCCATTGTATGTATGATAACACAGACACAATATATCTGACATCATATGAACTACATATGACATCATATCCACTCTTTATGGTATCACACCACGCTATGACATCACACCCACTGCATTCATGTCATCACAACCATCATACCTATCATCAGACCCATTGTAGCTGGACCATTACTTATACTATACTGATTATACCACACCTGCTATATGTGTGACATGAAATCCACTATATGTAGGACATCAGAGGAATTCTGTATGTTATCACACTTATTCTTTATGACATAGCAATACTTTATTCATGATGTCACATCCACTGTATTCATGACAGCACACCCAGTCGATATGTTATCCCATACACTATAATTAGGACATCACAGCCACTGTATCTATGACAAGATATCTCCTTAGGTTTATGACATCATACTCAGTATATATGACATCTCATATGGTGTATGAATGACAATACAACCACGGTATCTGACATCACACTCACAGTGTCTGTGTAATCACACCCACTTGATTGTTGATATCAGACCCTATGTATATATTAAATCACACCCACTGCATGTAGGACACCATAGGCACTAATTATGACATCACATCCTCTCTTTATGACATCATTCCATTTTTGTATCTCATGGTACCCACTATGTTTATGACATCATATCTACTCTATATGATCTCACATACACTGTGTGTATGACAACACAAGCTGTATATCTGACTTGAATCCCATTCTATCTGCCATCACATCTACTGTATATGTCATCACACTCAAATGTTGAAGACATCACACCAACTTTGTAAGACATCACAGGTGGCATATATATGCGATAATGTGCACTATACATGACACCATATCCATGCTTTAATACAACACCCCTTAGTATTTATGACATCATATGCCCTTTATTGATGATCACACGTGCACTGTATATGACATGTCATCAACTGTGTATGATATCATATTCACTAAATGTGTGACATCACACAGTGCCTGTATCTCTGACATCACACACTCTATATTTATGACATATCCACTTTATATGGCATCACACAAAGTGTTATGACAACACAATCATTGTGTAACTTCACCGTCACTATGTCTGACATCACAACCAATGTGTCTGTGTCATCACACCCCGTGGATAAATTTTATCAAACCCAGTGTATATATGACATCACAGCCACTATGTGTATGACATCATACGCACTACATGTTACATCACATCCACATTTTAGAACATCACACCACTTTATTTATGACATCAGGTCCACTCTATCTGTCCTCACTTCGACTGTATCTCTGTCATCACACCCACCCTATCAATGATATCACAGCCACTATATGTATGACTTCACATCCAGTATATCTGTGACATCACATCCACTATATTTATGACATAATATCCACTAAGTATGACATCACAACACTCTGTGTTGATGAAGCAACACTCGGCATATGTATCACAAACTTTGCACTGCAGATGAAAACGCTCCCATTCTATCATACCAAACCACAGTATTTATGATGTCACATCCACTTCAGGCAGGACTGCACAGCCCATCTATCAGACATCACACCCACTCTATCTATGTCATCACACCATCTCCACTGACATCTCACCAACTTTTTTATTACATCACACCCACATTCTGTGTGACATCATATGAACTATATATAACATCGCATCCAATACTATGTCATCACACTACAGTAATTATGACATCACAACCTTTATATATGAAAGCACATCCAGAATGAGGGCAACATATAAACTTAACATGTGATATCACAGCCACTATCTGGGTCATCACACCCACTATATAGACAACATCACACCCAATCTTTTTATAACATCACACTCGCCATATGTGTGGCATCGTTTGCATTATACAAGACATCACATCCTCCGTTTTTGACCTCAAACCACCATTTGAGGACATCGCACCCACTATATTAGAGATCGTGTCCAGTGTATCTGTGTCATCACACCAACAATGTCGATGATATCACAGCCACTATGTGTATGATATCACATCCAGTATATGTGAGACATCCTGTCCACTATATTTATCACATCGTACACACTATGTACACCACACTCGGTATATGTATGACTTCATTTTCCCTCCAGAAGACATCATATCCATTCAATCACAACATGCCAAAATCTTTATGACTTCACATCCACTTCAGGCATGACATCACGCCAC
>JAGTXW010001337.1:224733-261079 GCA_020226075.1 Hydropotes inermis
AAAATTGGTCAACCACTTGTAAAAAATGAAACTAGAACACTTTCTAATACCATACACAAAAATAAATTCAAAATGAATTGAAGATCTAAATGTAAGACGAGAAACTGTAAAACTCCTAGAGGAAAATATAGGCAAAACACTCTCCGACATAAATCACAGCAGGATCCTCTATGACCCATATCCCAGAATGTTAGAAACTAAAGCCAAAATAAACAAATGGGACCTAATGAAACTTAAAAGCTTTTGCACAGCAAAGGAAACTATAAGCAAGGTGAAAAGACAGACCTCAGATTGGGAGAAGGTAATAGCAAATGAAGCAACAAAGGATTCATCTCAAAAATATACAAGCAACTCCTCCAGCTCACCTCCAGAAAAATAAATGATCCAATCAAAAAATGGGCCAAAGAACTAAACAGACACTTCTCCACGGAAGACATACAGATGGCTAAGAAACACATGAAAAGATGCTCCACATCACTCATTGTCAGAGAAATACAAATCAAAACCACAGTGAGGTACCATTAATCGCCAACCGGTATGGCTGCTATCCAAAATTCTACAAGCAATAAATGCTGGAGAGGGTGTGGAAAAAAGGGAAGCCTCTTACACTGTTGGTGGGAATGCAGACTGGTACAGCTGCTATGGAAAACAGTGTGGAGATTTCTTAAAAAACTGGAAATAGAACTTCCATATGACCCAGCAATCGCACTTCTGGGCATACACACCAAGGAAACCAGATCTGAAAGAGACAGGTGCAGCCCAATGTTCATCGCAGCACTGTTTATCATAGCCAGGACATGGAAGCAACCTAGATGCCCACCAGCAGACGAAGGATAAGGAAGCTGTGGTACATATAAACCATGGAATATCACTCAGCCATTAAAAAGAATTCAATTGAATCAATTCTAATGAGATGGATGAAACTGGAGCCCATTATACAGAGTGAAGTAAGCCAGAAAGATAAAGACCATTACAATATACTAACACATATATATGGAATTTAGAAAGATGTTAATGATAACCCTATATGCAGAACAGAAAAAAAAAAGACACAGATTTATAGAACAGTCTTTTAGACTCTGTGGGAGAAGGCGAGGTTGGGATGATTCAAGAGAACAGCATCGGAACATGTATATTATCTAGGGTGAAACAGATCACCAGCCCAGGATGGATGCATGAGACAAGCGGTCGGACCTGGTGCACTGGGAAAACCTAGAGGGAGCAGGTGGAGAGGGAGGTGGGAGGGGAGATCGGGATGGGGAACACATGTAAACCCATGGCTCTTTCATTTACAATGTATGACAAAATCCACAACAAATAAAAAAAAAGAAAAAAAAAGAAACCCACTATATGTATGACATCACAGGAATTCTATATGACATCACACTCATTCCTTATGACATAACAATACTGTATTCATGACGTCACATCCACTGTATTCATGACAGCACACCCAGTCTATATGTTATCACATAATCTACATTTAGGACATCACAGCCACTGTATCTATGACAAGACATCTCCTTAGTTTTATGACATCATACTCAGTATATATGACATCTCGTATGGTGTATGAATGACAGTACAACCACGGTATCCGACATCACACTCACAGTATCTGTGTAATCAAACCCACTTGATTGTTGATATCACACCCTATGTATGTATGAAATCACACCCACTGAATGTAGGACACCATAGGCACTATTTATGACATCACATACTCTCTTGATGACATCATACTATTGTTTGTATCTCATGGTACTCATTATGTTTATGACATCATATCCACTTTATGTGATGTCACACACACTGTGTGTATGACAACACAAGCTCTATATCTGACTTGAAACCCATTCTATCTGCCATCACATCTACTGTATATGTCATCACACCCACTCTGTTGAAGACATCACACCAACTATGTAGGACATCACAGGTGGCCAACATATGCCATAATGTGTACTATACATGACACCATATCCATGCATTAAGACAAAAACCCTTAGTATTTATGACATCACATGGCCTTTATTGATGATCTCAAGTGCATTATATATGACAAGTCATCTACTGTGTATGATATCACATTCACTATATGTGTGACATCACACAGTGCCTGTATCTCTGACATCACACCCTCTAAGTTTATGATATATCCACTTAATATGGCATCACACACAGTGTTATGACAACACAGCCATTGTGTATCTTCACCGCCACTATGTCTGACATCACAATCAATGTGTCTGTGTCATCACACCCTGTGGATAAATTTTATCAAACCCAGTGTATGTATGACATCACAGCCACTATGTGTATGACATTGGATGCACTACATGTGACATCACATCCACATTTTAGGACATCACACCACTTTATGTATGACATCAGTTCCACTCTATCTGACCTCACTTCCACTGTATCTCAGTCATCACACCCACCCTATCGATGATATCACAGCCCCTATATGTATGACCTCACATCCAGTATGTCTGTGACATAACATCCACTATATTTATGATATAATATCCACTAAGTATCACATCACAACACTCTGTGTGGATGATGCAACACTCTTCATATGTATCACAACCTTTGCACTGCGGATGGCAATGCACCCAGTCTATCACCCCAAACCACAGTATTTATGATTTCCCATCCACTTCAGGCAGGACTGCACAGCCCCTCTATCAGAGATAGCACCCACTCAATCTATGTCATCATACCATCTCCACTGACATCTCACCCACTTTTGTATTACATCACACCCACCTTCTGTGTGACATCATATGAACTATATGTAACATCACACCCAATCCTTATGTCATCACACTACTGTACATATGACATCACAGCCTCTATATGTGAAACCACATCCAGTATGAGGGCAACATATAAACTTAAGATGTGACATCACAGCCACTATCTGGGTCATCACACCCACTACATAGAGAACATAACACCCAGACTTTTTATGGCATCACACTCGCCATATGTGTGGCATCGTTTGCATTATACAAGACATCACATCCTCACTTTCTGACCTCAAACCACCATTTTGAGGACATCACACCCACTATATTAGAGATCGTGTCCAGTGTATCTGTGTCATCATACCAGCTCTATCGATGATATCACAGCCAAAATATGTATGATATCACATCCAGTATATATGCGCCATTCTGTCCACTATATTTATGACATCGTACCCTCTGTGTATGACAACACAACACTGTGTGTTGATTTCACCACACTCGGCATATGTATGACATCATTTGCGCTACAGAAGACGTCACCTCCACTCTGTCACAACAAGCCAAAATCTTTGTGACTTCACATCCACTTCAGGCATGACATCACACCCCCTGTATCAGACATCGCACCAACTGTATCTTTTTCATCAGAACCTCTCCACTGAAATCACACACACTTTTGTATGACATCACACCCACTCTATGTTTGACATCATATGCACTCTACATATCATCATATCCACTGCCTATGTCATCACACTACTCTAGTTATGACAGCAAAAACTTGACATATGAAACCACATCCAGTATGCAGTTCAAAACATACAGTATCCATGTGACATCACAGTCACTAGTCTGTGTCATCACACCGACTCTATTGAGAGAATCACACCCACACTTTGTATAACATCACACTCTGCATAGGTATAACATCTTTTGCACTAAAGAAGACATTACACCCTCACTTTATGAAATCAAACCACCATTTTTATGATATCACACCCTCTATATTTGACATCCTATTTATGCTATTTCTGTCACCACATCCACTCTATTGTTGATAACACACCAACTCTATTTATGAGATCTCATTCTCTATATATGTTGACATCATATCCATTGTATACAACAACATATTCACTATATTTGTACCATAACAGCCACTGTACCTGTGTCTCACAGCCACACTTTCCATGATATCACACCATTTGTATATATGACATTGCACCCACTATATGTATAACATCAGATACACTAAATAAGGTATCACATGCATAGTTTATGACATCACGCCACATTATTTATGATATCACATGAACTGTATTCATGTCCTCATTCCCATGATATCTAACACTGCATGCACTGTATCTGTGTCCTCACAATCCCTCTACATATGATCTGTGAGCAACTGTATGTATGACATCACACCCACTTTATATATGACATCTTATACATCATACATAACGTCACATCCACTCTTTGAGTTCACACCATTGTAGTAACCACATTACATCCACTGCATTCATGACATCACACACACTATATCCAACATCACTCACATGACAACACAAAAGTTATATCTGCCATCTCCCCCTCTATATCTGACACTACATCCACTGTATATGTTTCATCAAACCCAGTGTATCAATTGTATTACACCCACTCGCTTTATGACATTACACACTATATGTATGACAACACGTTCAGTATGCATGATATCACATGAACACTTTATGACATCACACCCATATTTGTATGACATCACACCGAGTATATTTATGACATCATATTCAATATATATGTTATCACCCATACTGTTTCATGAAAACAAACGACTATACCTGGCATCTCACCCATTCTATTTGACATCACATCCACTGCATCTGTGTGGAAACACCCGCTCTATCAATGGCTTAACATCAATTATGTAAGTCTTCATACTTGGTACACATATGACATCATACACACCCTAAATCACATCAAATTCAGACTTTATGACATCAATCGTCAGTATTTAGGACATCACAACACTGCATACATGACATCAGATCTCCTATATATGATGTCACATCCACGGTTTATGACATCTCATCCCCTATACCTGTGACATCACAGCCACTATATCGCTAACTTAACACCCACTATGTTTGTGAATACATATCAACTATATTTGACATTAAACACACTGTGTTAAGACAATACAACTGCTATATATGTCATCACACTCTTCATGTCTGTGTCTGTGTGATCACACCGACTGTATCGATGATATAACACACACTTTATTTATGACATCATATCTACTGTATGTGGCAGCATATGCACTGTATATGACATCTCACCCACGATTTATGACATCACAAGTCTCTACTCATGACATCAAAGTTATTTTATCTCACCTCACACTGATTATATCTGACAGCACATCCCCTGTATCTCTGTCATCACACCCAGATTATCAATCATACAACCCCCATTGTATGTATGATAACACAGCCAGAATATGTATGACATCATATGAACTACATATGACATCACATCCACTCTTTATGGTATCACACCACGCTATAACATCACACCCACTGCATTCATGTCCTCACTGTATTCATGAAGTCACATCCACTCTATTCATGACAACACACCCACTCTATATGACATCTCATACACTATACTTGTGAAATCACAGCCACTGTATCTATGACAAGACACCTCCTATGTTTATGACATCATACTCAGTATATATGACTTCTCACATGGTGAGATACAACCACGGCATCTGACATCACATTCACGGTATCTGTGTAATCACACCCACTTGATTGATATCACACCCTATGTATGTATGAAATCACACTCACTGTGTTAGGACACCATAGGCACTATTTATGACATCACATCCTCTCCTGATGACATCATACCACTGTTTGTATGTCACGGCAGCCACTATGTTTATGACATCATATCCACTATATATGATGTCACACACACTGTGTGTATGACAACCCAAGTTCTATATCTAACTTGAAACTCATTCTGTATGCTATCACATCTACTCTACATTTCATCACACCCACTCTGTAGAAGACATCACACCAAATATGTAAGACATCACAGGTGGCATATGTATGCCATCATGTGCACTATACATGACCCCATATCCACTCTTTAAGACAGCAACCCTTAGTATTTATGACATCACATGCCCTTTATTGATGATCTCACATGCAATATATATGACATGTCATCTACTCTGTATGATATCACATTCACTATATATGTGACATCACACAGTGCCTGTATCTCTGACATCACACACTCTATGTTTATGATATATCCACTTTATATGGCATCACACACAGTGTTATGACAACACAACCATTGTGTAACTTCACAACCACTATGTCTGACATCACACCCACTGTGTCTGTGTCATCACACCCAGTGGATAAATTTCATCAAGCCCAGTGTATGTCTGACCTCACAGCCACTATGTGTATGACATCATATGCACTACATGTGACATCACATGCACAATTTAGGACATCAGACCACTTTATGTATGACATCAGGTCCACTCTATCTGACCTCACTTCCACTGTATCTATGTCATCACACCCACCTTATCGATGACATCACATCCACTATATTTATGACATAATATCCACTAAGTATGACAGCACAACACTCTTGTTGATGACGCGACACTCGACATATGTATGACATCCTTTGCACTGCAGATGACAATGCACCCATTCTATCACACCAAATCACAGTATTTATGATATCACATCCACTTCAGGCAGGAACACATAGCCCCTGTATCAGACATCCACCCACTGTATCTATGTCATCACACCGTCTCCACTGGCAACTCACCCACTTTTGTATGACATCACACCCACCTTCTGTGTGACATCATATGAACTATATATAACATCACACCCAATCCTTATGTCATCACACTACTGTGCATATGACATCACAGCCTCTATATATGAAACCACATCCAGCATGAGGGAAACCTATACACTTAACATGTGGCATCACAGCCACTATCTGTGTCATCGCACCCACTATATAGACAACATCACACCCACTCTTTTTATGACATCAGACACGCCATATGTATGGCATAGTTTGCATTATACAAGACATCACATCCTCACTTTTGGACCTCAAACCACCATTTTGAGGGCATCACACCCACTATATTAGACATGGTGTCCACTGTACCTGTGTCATCACACCAACTCTATCGATGATACCACAGCCACTATATGTATGAAATCACATCCAGTATATGTGAGACATTCTGTCCACTATATTTATGATATCATACCCACTATGTATGGCATCACAACCCTCTATGTTGATTACACCGCACTCGGCATATTTATGACATCATTTGCACTACAGAAGACATCACATCCACTCTATAGCATCAAGCTACAATCTTTATGACTTCACATCCACTTCAGGCATGACATCACACCCCCTGTATCAGACATCGCACCAAGTGTATCTTTGTCATCACAAACTCTCCACTGATATCACTCACAATTTTTTACGACAACACACGCCCTATATGTATGACATCATATGCACTATATATAACATCATATCCACTGCTTATGTCATCACACAAGTGTACTTATGACAGCACAACCTTGACATATGAAACCACATCCAATATGCAGTTCAAAATATACACTATCCATGTGACATCACCGTCACTAGTCTGTGTCATCCCACCCACTGTTTTGAGAGCATCGCACCCACTCTTTGTATGACAAAACACTCGGCATTTTTATAGCAACTTTTGCACTATAAAAGACATTACATCCTCATTTTAGGAAATCAAACCACCATTTTTATGACATCACACCCACTATATTTGATATCATATTGACGCTCTTTCTGTCACCACATCCACTCTATTGATGATATCACACCAACTCTATTTATGAGATCTCATCCTCTATATATGTCGACATCATATCCATTGTATACAAAAACATATTCACTATATTTGTACCATCACAGCCACTGTACCTGTGTCTCACACCCACTCTTTCCATGATATCACACCCTTTGTATATTTGACACTGCACGCACTATATGTTTAAGATCAGATACACTATATAAGGTGTCACATCCACACTTTATGACATCATGCCACTTTATTTATGACATCACATGCACTGTATTCATGGCATCACTCCCACAATATCTAACACTGCATCTACAGTATCTGTGTCCTCACAACCCCTCTAAGTGTGATCTCTGCACAACTGTATGTATGACATCACACCCACTTTATATATGACATCTTATGCAAAATACATAACATCACATCCACTCTTTGAATTCACACCATTGTAGTAACCACATTACATCCACTGCATTCATGACACCACATGAACTATATACGACATCACAAACATGACAACACAAATGTTATATCTGCCATCTCACTCTGTATATCTGACACTAAATCCACTTTATCTGTGTCATCAAACCCAGTGCATCAATTGTATTACACCCACTCTCTGTATGACTTCACACACTATATATATGACATCACATTCAGTATGCATGACATCACATGAACACTTTATGACATCACACCCGTATAGGTATGACATCACATCCAGTGTATTTATGACATCATATCCAATATATATGATCTCACCCATACTGTTTCATGAATACAAAACGACTATACCTGGCATATCACCCACTGTATTTGACATCACAGCCACTGCATCTGTGTGGTCACGCCCACTCTATCAAAGCCTTCACAACAATTATGGAAGTCTTCACATTGGCACACATATGACATCAAACACACCCTATATCACATCAAATTCAGACTTTATGACATCAATCCTCACTATGTAGGACATCACAAACACTGCATTCATGACATCAGATCTCCTATACATGACATCACATCCACGGTTTATGACATTTCATCACCTATACCTGTGAAATCACAGCCACTATGTCAGTAACATAACACCCACTATGTTTCTGAATACATATCAACTATATTTGAGATGAAACACACTGTTTTAAGACAATACAACTACTATATATGACATCTCACTTTTCATGTCTGTGTCTGTGTGATCACACCCACTGTATCGATGATATAACACACCCTCTATTTATGACATCACATCTCCTGCATATATGGCACAATATGCACTATATATGACATCACACCCACGATTTATGACATCACAATACTCTACTGATGACATCAAAGATATTATATCTCACCTCACACCAATTATATCTGACAGCACATCAATAGTATCTCTGTCATCACACCCAGGTTATCAGTAATAAAACCCCATTGTATGTATGATAACACAGCCACAATATGTATGACATCATATGAACTACCTATGACATCACATCCACTGTTTATGATATCACACCACGCTATGGCATCACACCCACTACATTCATGTCATCAAACCCAGGATACCTGTCATTGCATCCATTGTAGATGGACCATTACTTATAGTTTACTGATTATACCACTCCTGCTATATGTGTGACATGAAACCCACTATATGTAAGACAGGAATTCTATATGACATCACACTCACTCTTTATGACATAACTATACTGTATTCATGACGTCTCATCCACTCTATTCATGACAGCACACCCACTCTATATGACATCACATATGCTCTACTTGCGACATCACAGCTGCTGTATCTATGACAAGACACCTCCTATGTTTATGACATCATACTCAGTATATATATTTCACATTGTGTATGGATGACAATACAACCACGGTAACCGACATCACACATCACACTCACAGTGTCTGTGTAATCACACCCATTTGATTGATTATATCACAACCTATGTATGTTTGAAATCACACCCACTGCATGTAGGTCACCATAGTCACTATTTATGACATCACATCCTCTCTTGAGTATATCATACCATTGTTTGTATGTCATGGCACCCACTATGTTTATGACATAATATCCACTATATATGATGTCACACACACTATGTGTATGACAACACATGCTCTATATCTGACTTGAAACTCATTTTATATACCATCACATCTACTGTATATGTCATCACACCCACTCTGTCGAAGACATCACACCAACTAAGTGAGACAGCACAGGTGACAAACGTATGCCATTATGTGCACTATATATGACACCATATCCACCCTTTAGGACAGCAACCCTTAGTATTTATGACATCACATGCCCTTTATTGATGACATCACATGCACTATATATGACGTCATCTACTGTGTATGGTATCCCATTCACTATATGTGTGATATCACACAATGCCTGTATCTCTGACATCACACACCCTATGTTTATGACATATCCACTTTATATGGAATCACACAGAGTGTTTTGAGAACACAACTATTGTGTAACGTCACAGCCATTATGTCTGATATCACACGCACTGTATCTGTGTCATCAATGCTGTGGATCAATTTTATCAAATCCAGTGTATGTATGACATCACAGCCACTATGTGTATGACATCATATGTACTACATGTGACATCACATCCACAATTTAGGACATCACACCGCTTTAGTATGACATCAGGTCCACTCTATCTAACCTCACTTCCACTGTATCTCAGTCATCACACCCACGCTATTGATGATATCACAGCCACTATATGTATGACCTCACACCCAGTATACCTGTGACATCACATCCACTATATTTATGACATAATTTCCACTCAGTATGACATCACAGCACTCTGTGTTGATGACACAACACTCGGCATATGTATGATATACTTTGCACTGCATAGGAAAATGCACCGACTCTATCACACCAAACCACAGTATTTATGATGGCATATCCACTTCAGGCAGGACAACACAGCCCCTGTATCAGATATTGCACCCACTGTATCTATGTCATCACACCGTCTCCACTGACATCTCACACACTTTTGTATGACATCACACCCACCTTCTGTGTGACATCATATGAACTGTAAATAACATCACACCCAATCCTTATGTCATCACACTACTCTACTTATGACATCACAGCCTCTATATATGAAACCACATCCAGTATGTGCACAACATATACACTTAACATGTGACATCACAGCCACTATCTGTGTCATCACACCCTCTGTATAAACAACATCACACCCACTCTTTTTATGACATCACACTCGCCATATATTTGGCATTGTTTGCATTATACAAGACATCACAGCCTCACCTTTTGACCTCAAACCACCATTTTTAGGACATCACACCCACTATATTAGACATCCTGTCCACTGTATCTGTCATCACACCAACTCTATCAATGATATCACAGTCACTATATGTATGATATCACATCCAGTATATGTGAGATATTCTGTCCACTATATTTATGATATCTTACCCACTATGTATGAAATCACAACCCTGTGTGTTAATTACACCTCACTCCACATATTTATGACATCATTTTTGCTACAGAAGACGTCACATCCACTCCATCACACCAAGCTACAATCTTTATGACTTCACATCCACTTCAATCATGACATCACATCCCCTGTATCAGACATCGCACCAACTGTATCTTTGTCATCACAACCTCTCCACTGATAGCACACCAACTTTTGTATGACAACACCCGCACTATATGTGTGACATCATATGTACTATATATAACATTATATCCACTGCTTATGTCTTCACACTACTGTACTTATGACAGCAAAAACTTGACATATGAAACCACATCCAGTATGTAGTTCAAGGTATACACTATCCACGTGACATCAGAGTCATCAGTCTGTGTTATCACACCCAGTGTATTGAGAGCATCACACCCACTCTTTGTAGGACATCACACTTGGCATAGGTATAGCACGTTTTGCATGATAGAAGATATTACATCCTCACTTTATGAAATCAAACCACCATTTTTATGACATCACACCCACTATATTTGGCAGTGTATCGACGCTATTTCTGTCACCACATCCACTGTATTGATGATATCACACCAACTCTATTTATGAGATCTCATTCTCTATATATGTCGACATCATATACATTGTACAGGATAACATATTCACTATATTTGTACCATCACAGCAACTGTACCTGTGTGTCACACCCACACTTTCCATGATATCACACCCTTTGTATATATGTCATTGCACCCACTATATGTTTAATATCAGATACTCTATATAAGGTATCACATCCACAGTTTATGACATCACACCACATTATTTATGACATCACAGGCACTGTATTCATGGCATCACTCCCACGATATCTAACACTGCATCCACAGTATCTGTGTCCTCACAACCCATCTAAGTATGATCTCCTAACAACTGTATGTATGACATCACACCCACTTTATATATGACATATTATGCACCAAACATAACATCACATCCACTCTTTGATTTGACACCATTGTATTAAACACATTACATCCACTGCATTCATTAAATCAATCTCACAATATATGACATCACACACATGACAACACAAAAGTTATACCTGCCATCTCACCCTCTATATCTGACACTACATCCACTGTATCTGTGTCATCAAACCCATTGTATCAATTGTATTACACCCACTCTCTGTATGACATTAGACACTATACGTATGACATCACATTCAGTATGCATGTCATCACATGATCACTTTATGACCTCACATCCATATAGGTATGACATCACATCCAGTATATTTATGACATCATATCCAATATATATGATGTGACACATACTGTTTCATGAAAACAAAACGACTATACCTGGCATCTCACCCACTGTATTTGACATCACAGCCACTGCATCTGTGTGGTCACACCTGCTCTATCAATGCCTTCACAACAATTATGGAAGTCTTCACACTTGGCACACATATGATATCATACACACCCTAAATCACATCAAATTCAGATTTTATGACATCAATCATCAGTATTTAGGACATCACAAACCCTGCATTCATGACATCAGATCTCCTATATATGACATAACATCCACGGTTTATGACATCTCATTACCTATACCTGTGACATCACAGCCACTATATTGGTACCATAACACCCCTATGTTTGTGAATATATATCAACTATATTTGACATGAAACACACTGTGTTAAGACAATACAACCACTATATGTGACATCACAATCTTCATGTCTGTTTGTGTGATCACACCAATTGTATTGATGATATAACACACACTCTATTTATGACATCATATCTACTGTATATATGGCACAATATGCACTGTATATGACATCTCACCCACCATTTATGACATCACAGCACTCTACTCATGACATCAAAGCTATTATATCTCACCTCATACTAATTATATGTGAGAGCACATCCACTGTATCTCTGTCATCACACCCAGATTATCAATCAAACAACCCCCACTGTATTTATCAAAACAGAGCCACAATATATATGACATCATATGAACTACATATGACATCACATCCACTCTTTAGGATATCGCACCAGGCTCTGACATCACACCCACTGTATTCAGGTCATCACACTTGGGATTCCTGTCATCGCATCCTCTGTAGCTGGACCATTACTTATATTGTACTGATTATACCACACCTACTATATGTGTGAGATGAAACCCACTATATGTGTGACATCACAGGAATTCTATGTGACATCACACTCACTCTTTAGGACATAACAATACTGTATTCATGATGTCACATCCTCTCTCTTCATGACAGTACACTCACTCTATATGACATCACATACTCTATACTTGTGACATCACAGCCACTGTATCTATGACAAGACTCCTCCTATGTTTATGACATCATACCCAGTATATATGACATCTCACATGGTGTATGAATGACAATACAACCACTGTATCCGATATCACACTCACAGTATCTGTGTAATCACACCCATTTGATTGATGATATCACACCCTATATATGTATGTAATCACACTGTCAGCCCAGCTCCAGTCCCTGCCTGCTTTAGTGTCTTGTGTCACAGAGTCTTGGTCTCCTTGGCCAAAGATGAGACCCCTCTCATTTGGTTTGGTTTGGAAATTAGAAACCCTGAGTTCTTAGAAAGCTCTTGCCTGTTCATCCTGACAAGGGCAGTTTCTTCTGTCCTACCAGAGTGAGCCCTGTGATACACTCACACATGCACACTCTCACTGACATTTAATAAGGACTGAGGGTTGGGATCAGAAGAGGGAAAGATATGAGGAAGGTAATAAGAATAATATACAGGTGTTGCAGGGAGTTCCTGCCTGATACATGGACTCCCATATTTTCCAAGTCTTGTCCCCCCTATGTCTGAGGACATCCCCAGAAGACCATGTGGGCATCAGCCCCAGTGTTCAGGTGGGGACACTGACAACTTTGAGATACAGGAACTAATCCAGGATGGAGAACAGGTGGGAAACGGGAGGTGAGTCTGGGCCCATGTCTGTCAAATCAGAACTGCACACACAGCCTGCCCAGGAGCTGGGTGGAGGGCTGTGGGGTGCAACTGTGTGAGGCCCGGGGCTTCATGGATGAGCAGTCATGATCCAGTGGGCTATGGGCAGGGGTGTCAGCTGTCAGTCCAAGGAAGCATCAGTAGGGTGGTGAAGTCACTTTCTCGATGGCAGACCCTAACAGAAATCTGAACCTTGTTACCAGGCACCCACCCTCTAGCAACAGTGCCACAGAAAGTTGGGGCACACTTGGCTGGAGTGTCTTCATCCAGAAGGATGTTCTCCAGCTTTGTGTCGACTGGCCAGGGCTTCTGCTTCAGGAAACCCTGGAGGGAGAGGTTTTTCAGATGTTTCAGTTGGTTCAGTGCTCAAACTGGATGCCTCTGATACTTTACCAGGAGGGCACCTAAGGCAATCCCAGTAAAATTAGAGCTGGCCACACCAGGCCTTGCCACCACTGAAGCCCTTCCTGGGCAATGCCAGCTGCTCTCATCTACATGTGCAGGGAAGTGGGACTTGAGGGGAGGTTCTCCCTCTGGGCAGGAGCATGTTGGTGGGCACGTTGTGACCTGTGGTCCTGACACAGTCACACCTGAGGATGGGCTGGCAGTGGGGAAGCAGGATCCCTGAGGTGCTCTGCTCTGTGCCAGTGTGGATCGTTGACTGTCAGATGGACGGGCGTCTGCGTCCTTGGTGGAGGTCTGTGCAGAGAGTGGTGGGCTTGTGTGTGGAGGGGGGCTGTCTGTAGGTCTGAGAAGCACCATAGGCAGTTGACTGGTGCCCTGAGACTTTCTGCCTGGCTGCCAGGCACTGTGTTCACAGGGCTCCTCAAGGGACTGCAGACAGGAGCCCATCCATAGAGCCCCCTTCTCCATCTCCCCACACAAGAGACAGGAGCCCACCCCCCCCAGCAACAGAGCCCAGGGCAGGCACATGCTCAGATCACAGAGGCACCCTGACCCTCCCCTGGGTCCCTCCTAGAGTCCTGCTTCCAAAGGAACCTGGATCCCTTCTCCTCTCCCACCTGCCCTCAAGGTGCAGGCCCTAAGTTGTCCAGATGCAAAACCACTGTTTATCTACCTGTTGGAATCTCAGAAAGAGGTTGTGATAGGATTTCCCTTCATGTTCCCCAAGGAACCTTTCTGCATTTTTCTACAGTTAATCCTGCATTAACTCCATCCCCTGGTATCCATATTGGCCTGAGAATCCTGATGCCTCTCACCCCAGGATTAGCCTCTATCACCCCAGTTCTTCTCCCCAGAATGGGATGTTTTGGTCACCAACACAGGGATGATAAAGTTAACATACGGAGAGCTGTCCAATAAAAACTGTCCCGAGTTGCTAACACATGAAACCATCCCCAAGTGCCAGTTCAATTGTGATGCCAGGACCTTTATACTGCAGAAGACACAACTGCCCCTCCTCCTGCCGTGAGTCCAGGGGACTCAGTCTGAGCTCCAGCCCCTGATTTCCTGGTGTCTGTGGTGCTGCCTCTGACTTGTGCATCTGCTGTTATACCCCAAGGGAAAATGTGTCCCACAAGGGACATGAGACCTGTATGATATGAAGTTTCCAAAGACATAGGCTACAGATGCTAGTGGGAACCTGGTACCTGTTTCCTGAGCAGCAACCCCCTCCTCCCTCCCCACATTCCTGGGGACCTGCAGGGCTTTCCCCAGCTACCCTGAGTAAGAATCCCTTAGAAGAAATGGAGTATCAATCATAGTCATCAGAAGAGTCCAAAACGCAGTACTTGGATGCAGTTTCCATAATGACAGAATGATCTCTGTTCCTTTCCAAGGCAAACCATTCAATATCACAGTAATGCAAGTCTATGCTCCACTAATGGTGGAGAAGCTCAAGGTGAATAGTTCTATGAAGAGATACAAGACATTATAGAGGTAATACCAAGAAAAAGATATCATTTTCATCATAGGAGACTGGAATGCAAAAGTAGGAAGTCAGGAGACACCTGGAGTAACAGGCAAGTTTGGCCTTGGAACATAAAATGAAGCTGGGCAAAGGCTAACAAGAGTTTTGCCAATAGAACATACTGGTTGTAGCAAATACGCATTTCTAACAACATAAGAGATGACTCTACAGAGGGACATCACCAGATGGTGAATACCAAAATCAGATTGATTATATTATTTGCAGCCAGAGATGCAGAAGGTCTGTACTGTAAGCAAAAACAAGACTGGGAGCTGACTGTGGCTCAGATCATGAACTGTTTATTGTAAAATTCTGACTTAAATTGAAGGAAGTAGGTAAAACCATTACAAAATACAGGTAAGACCTAATCAAATCCCTTAGGATTATAGAGTGCAGGTGACATATTCAAGAGATTGGATCCGATAGACAGAGTGCCTGGACAACTATAAACAGTGTTTCATAAAAATTGTACAGGAGAGCATTCTCAAACAATCCCCAAGAAAAAGAAATGCAAAAAGGAAAATGGTTGTCTGAAGAGGTCTTAAAAAATAGCTGAGAAAAGAAGAGAAGCTGAAATCAAAGGAGAAAAGGAAAGATAAAATTATCTGAATGCAGAGTTCCAAAGATTAGCAAGGAGAGATAAGAAAGCCTCCCTCAGTGATCAATGCAAAGAAATAGAGGAAAACAATAGAATAAGAATGACTAGAGATCTCTTCAAGAAAATTAGAGATACCAAGGGAAAAATAAACTTGGGCACAATAAATGACAGAAACTGTGTGGATCTAACAGAAGCAGAAGATATTAAGAAAAAGTGGCAAGAATACACAGAAGAAATATACAAAAAAGATCTTAGTGACCCAGATAACCATGATCGAGTGATCATACACCTACAGCCAGACATCTTGGAGTGCAAAGTCAAGTGTTCCTTAGGAAGCATTACTATGAACAAAGCTAGTGGTTATAATGGAATTCCAGTTGAGCAATGTCATATCCTAAAAGATGAATGCTGTTAAAGTGTTGCACTCAATATACTAGCAAAGTAGGAAAACTCATCAGTGTTCATAAAGGTCTTTTTTCATTCCCACCCCAAAGAACAACAATGCCAAAGAATGTTCAAACTACTCAAACGTTGTTGCTGAATGATAAGACGCTGGGATTCTTGGCCTCAGGAGGAGACTAATTCAATCCGGGGCCAGAGAAGAGGCTGGATCGCTCAGAGCTTTTGTGTAATCAAGTTTTGTTAAAGTATAAAGGAGATACAGAAGGCTTCTGACATAGGCATCATAAGGGGGCAAAAGAGTACCCCTCCCTAGTCTTTACCTGTATGTTATATAGTCACTGACAGTCTGTTAATGTAAAGAAAGGAATGCCATAAAATTGAGAATGGCACCAGATAATTCATCCCCGGCCATAAAACGATTGACTCGAATCTTGTAGAAGGGCAGAATACTAAGAAATAGTTTCGTTTACATAGATTAGGGAAACAATACCTGAGTAAGTAAATTAGGCCATTTGAAGGAACCAACTTGAATATACACTCTGGGGTACATTAACATAGCTTAAGACAACATTTCCATACGAAAAATAAATGTATTGGTTAACTGAAGGTTTGAGAGTAGTTAGCTTTAGGTCAGACCAGGTGTCATGGCAACACAGCATGTTAAGGGAAACCTCCTTTTAAATTTGTATACAGAAGGAAAAACTTATCGCTGGTTTGTTTCTTCCTGCTGATTAAGAGAGACAAAAATGTCTGGCACTTGCAGCCTCTTCAATCAGTTTGGAGACCCCAGGCCTTCCTGCCTGTTACCCTCTTACTACCACACAATTGCACTCATTTCACATGTTAGCAAAGCAATTCTCAAAATTCGCCAAACTTGGCTTCAACAGTACATGAACTGACAACTTTCAGGTGTTCAAGCTGGATTTAAAAAAGGCAGAGGAACCAGAGATCAAATTTCCAGTGTCCATTGGAGATCATAGAAGAGGCAAGAGAATTCCAGGAAAAAAAATCTACTTCATTGAATATGCTGAAGTCTTTGACTGTGTGGATCATAACAAACTGTGGGAAATTCTTAAAGAGATGGGAATACCAGACCACCTTACCTGCCTCCTGAGATCCCTGTATTCAGGTCAGAAAGCAACAGTTAGAACTGGACATGGAAGAAAGGATTGGTTCCAAAATAAGAAAGGAGTACATTAAGACTGTATATTGTCACCCTGCATATTTAACTTATATGCAAGTACATCATGCAAAATGTGGGGCTGGATGAAGCACAAGCTGGAATTATGGTTGCTGGGAGAAATACCAATAACCTCAGATATGCAGACGACACAACCCTCATGGCAGAAAGCTAAGAGGAACTAGAGAGCCCCTTGATGAAGGGGAAAGAGGAGAGTGAAAAAGCTGGCTTAAAACTCAACATTCAAAAAGTAAGATCATGGCCACTGGCCCCATTAGTTCATGGCAAAGAATTGAGGAAGCAATGGAAAGAGTGACAGGCTTTATTTTCTTGGGCTCCAAAATCACTGCAGATGGTGACTGCAGCCATGAAGTTAAAAGACACTTGATCCTTGGGAAAAAAAGCTATAAAAAACCTACACAGCATATAAAAAGCTGAGACATTACTTTCCCAACAAAGATCCATATAGTCAAAGCTATGGTTTTTCCAGTACTTATGGATGGATGTGAGAGTTGAATTATAAAGCAGGTTGCATGCCAAAGAATTGATGCTTTTGAACTGTGGTGTTGGAGAAGACTCTTGAGAGTCCCTTGGACTGAAAGGAGATCAATCCAGTCAATCCTAAAGGAAATCAGTCCTGAATATTCATTGGAAAGAATGATGCTGAAGCTGAATCTCCAATATTTTGGCCCCCTGGTGGGAAGAGCTGACTCATTGTAAAATATCCTGATGGAAGCAAAGAGCCAACTCATTGGAAAGACTCTGAAGCTGCAAAGATCAAAGGCAAGCCGAGAAGGGGAAAACAGAGGACAAGATGGTTGGATGGCTTCTCTGACTCAATGAACATGAGTTTGAGCAAACTCCAGGAGATAGTGAAGCACAGGAAAGCCAATGTACTGCCACCCACCGGCTTGCAAAATATCAGACAAAGTGACTGAACAACAAGAACAAAGCAAGTGCTGGACCTGATTCACAAGGTGAGCAGTCCCCTCCACCTCTGGTACACTGGGGAGTTGGCCCCATTCCAGCTGGATTCACAGGACTATCTCTCCACCTCTCTAAGGCCCAGTTGGTCCCTCTGCACACAAGGGCAATGGGAGAACCAGCCCACAGGGTGAATGTGGGGACTAAGTGGTACCTTCCTGGAAAGTTGGAAAGTGCCTTCTGGGGACCAGGCCCCATGGAAAAATCTGCTGGAGGGGCTGTGATTGTACTTAGTCATCATGTTCCTCCTCCCCTCAAGGAAGTCTCTGTCTCAGTTATCCGTGGCCTTTGACCTTGGGCCAAACTGATTCTCATTTACAAGGTGAGTTGTGAGAGGTGCCCCATCCTGGGTGAGTGAGAGCAGGGGTCCCTGGGAGTGATCAGTAGTGCCCCAGGTACTCAGAAGGGGCTGGTTGGGCTCATTCATTCTTGAAATATACAGGAAGGCCCACAAGGTGCAGGCACTTTTTGAGGAATGACCATCATGTAATACATTGGGCAGACAGCAGCCCTGCCCTCCTTGGCTTCCATTCTGCTAGGGTCACAAGATCACACTGGCCATCACATCAGGGCGTGTCTCCAGTGCTGTCCATGTGATGCCTTCTTGGTCTCCTCTAGGTGTGGATGCACCCTCTTTATTCTGATGCAGACAGTGGACCCCTGCACCAGCTGAAAGTGTGAGTGGGACTTTAATTCGAGAAGGAGGGACTCAGTTTTCCAAAGAACCACCAAGTGAAATGGGACATGGAGGAGAACTGGCCTCTGAACAGGCAGGAGCATAAGGCAAAAATTCCCAGATCCCACAGGACTTCCCGGGAGCTCAGTGTTGAAGGAAGGTCAGGTCTCTGAGTCTTCTGCCCACCTGACTCCCCCCAGGGCCATGTCCACCATCCTGGGCAACTAGGTGTACCATTAAACTGAGAGTTTCCAACAGCCCCCAGATTTTCCCAGCCTGAGGATGCTACTGGCTTAAATAGAGCTCAGCATGCCTGACTCAGACCTGGAGCACCAAACCCTACGTTTCCTGGCACAACTGGAGACCCTGTAGCCCGCTGAGGCAGAGGGGGATGTGATGGGAGCAAATGAGGATGGGAGGGAGCTGAACCGCACAGAGCAGAACCTTCTGAGGCTGGATCTGGGCCAGGAGCAATGAGGAAGCTCAGATCACTATTGCCCTGGCCTGCAGTCTCGGAAGACTTTCTGGGGCTGGCATCTTTGAGAGATCATTGAGTGGGAGAGAGAGGCTTTCTTTTCTGTTTTATGGGACACTTGGAAATGCAGTCCTATTGGTATTTTCTCTCCTTGGAACTGCAGCACGAGCTCCAGAACAACCTCTGGAAAAATCTCCAGACCTGGAGCCAACTACACCTCTACTGACCACCAGAGCTCCAGAGTTAGAGCAAGTCCATTTTTGGTATTTTTTTTTAACATATACTAAATTGTTTATGACATAAAGTTCACTTAAAATTTAATAGTTTGATTATCTTAGATTGTACATGTAAATTACATAAGTTCATTCACAATGTTACATAACCCTATTAAATATCTATTTGAGAACATTTTCATTACTAAATAATATTCCATTCAGGAACCAGCATGTTTGGCTTTCATCTATTGATGGACTTAGAGTTTTCACCTTTGGGCTCTTCTGAACAGTGGTGCTCTGAGTACTTGTGTACAGGCATGTGAATATTCACATGCTTTTTCTTTTTATTTGTGGTGGATTTTGTCATATATTGAAATGAAACAGCCATGGGTTTACATGTGTTCCCCATCCCAATCCCACCTCCCACCTCCCTCTCCACCCGCTCCCTCTAGGTTTTCGCAGTGCACCAGGTCCGAGCGCTTGTCTCATGCATCCAACCTGGACTGGTGATCTGTTTAACCCTAGATAATATACATGTTTCGATGCTGTTCTCTTGAAACATCCTACCCTCGCCTTCTCCCACAGAGTCTAAAAGACTCTTCTATAAATCTGTGTCTTTTTTTTTCTATTCTGAATATAGTGTTATCATTAACATCTTTCTAAATTCCATATATATGTGTTAGTATATTGTAATGGCCTTTATTTTTCTGGCTAACTTCACTCTGTATAATGGGCTCCAGTTTTATCCATCTCATTAGAATTTATTCAAATGAATTCTTTTTAATGGCTGAGTAATATTCCATGAAACCATATCTGAAACAGACACATGCACCCCGATGTTCATCGCAGCACTGTTTATCATAGCCAGGACATGGAAGCAACCTAGATGCCCATCAGCATATGAATGGATAAGGAAGCTGTGGTACATATACACCATAGAATATTACTCAGCCATTAAAAAGAATTCATATGATTTTGGGTATTGATGTAGGAGGGGAATTTGGGGATGGACTGAAAACTGTAGGCTTGTCCTTTTGAGAAACTGCTGAAGTGTTATATACAGTGGTTGTAACCATTTGACAGAGAAGGCACTGTTGACCCACTCCAGTACTCTTGCCTGGAAAATCCCATAGACAGAGGAGCCTGATAGGCTGCAATTCATGGGGTCACTGAGAGGCAGACAGGACTGAGCGATTTCACTTTCACTTTTCACTTTTATGCATTGGAGAAGGAAATGGCAACCCACCTCAGTGTTCTTGCCTGGAGAATCCCAGAGACGGGGGAGCCTGGTGGGCTCCCATCTGTGGGGTTGCAGAGAATTAGACACGACTGATGCGACTTAGCAGCAGCAGCAGCAGTACCATTTGATATTCCCCAGAATTTAGGTGTATAATTTCCACTTCTTCATTTGTATTGCAGTTTCCTTTCTCTCTGTCCTTCTCTCTTTCTGGTCCCTCACTATAAGGAACAAGCCTGTATATTACAAGTTGCCATATGAAGAGGCATCTGTGGTTTAGCATTGAGACCATGACAGAGGAGCTCTTGGGTCCTGACTCAATGAGTTCACACTCCTAGACCCCAGGGAGACACTGGCAGAGGCCTCCAGGTGAATCATGGTCAATTCCTGGTCCACAGATAGTGTGAGATAATAAATGTTTGTTGCTTAAGTCACTCAAGATTGGCTAATGTTGTCACACAGAATGGACCACTCACACAGCCATCAAGCATTCAGGCCCTGGCCCCTCCCTTCCCGCTGTCCCCTACTGTCCTCCCAAGCTCCCACCAGCCACACTACTTCCTCTGGCTTCATCTCTGGAGAAACACATTCTGTGTGTCCATATACTTGTACTTTCTTCTGGGATAATTATCCCCAGATGTGTGAATGGTTGGCACATTCTCATTACCCTGCTGGGGACAGACATGTCCCCTCAGTGAAGACCGTCATGACCACATTGTGGCATCTACTGTTTTTCAACATAGAACTTGCTTCCTTCTGTGTTTCTCCACTTCCCCCTCCATACTGTGACACTGGTTCTTCTTTTCATCAGAGCCCCCAATGGATGCTCAGGGCACAGCTGGTAATTGAATAGATAAGAGGCTCCCTTCCTCCACTGAGAAGCTTGGATGCTAATAGGAGGAGGTATAGGCCAGGTCAGGAGCAGGAGAATGTGTAGGAGTGCAAGGGACACACTTCTCACCACAGTACTGGATGCATCACCCCTTCGGTGGGAACCACTCATACTACACACCAAGCAGGCAAAGCACAGCACAAACCACACCTCTGAGAGACTTCAGGACACCAGCATTCCTTGGGCCCCAGGAGGGAATGTGACAGGATCCACAGGAACCAGGGGCTTTGAGAGGGACCTTGAAGAGGACCCTCCACCTCCTCTTGTCCACTTCAGCCGTGGGGTGTCTAATTCCCTTCAGAAGACTCCTCACCATAGCCAGTGCAGCTGTTCTGATCTTGCTTCCATATGAGGTCCAACAAGGTGGTCTTTGCCTCAGTCCAAGGAAAAACAATGCATGTTTCTGTCACTGTTGCCACCCCAAGGCCCACCCCTCCCCTGACCCCACTTCCTATGGTCCCTTCCTCTGATGTGTGTCAGTGTATGCTTGTGCGCACACCCAGGGAATCTACTCCACATTGCCAAAATATCCTGGGGTCTGAGGACCTCTAATCGCATGGCAAAATATGTGGCAGGGAGACAGCCCTAGCCTAGGAGATCCTAACTCTCCCTTCATCTGAAGACTCTGCCCCTGCCAAGGCTGATTACTAGTAAAACACACACACACTAAATAAAACTTCACAGGCTAAAACATATTGACTGAAAATTTATAGAAGCAATATATAATTTTGGTACCTATTACCTGACTCAGTTGACCAAGTAGAAGATATTATTCTTAAAGAAATCTTACAAAGACAGAATCTACAGTCATGAAATTATGATTAGGATAAGAAAACTTGACATTTATTTTTTTTAAAAAAAACTGATATTAAGTCAAACACTTTAAGGAAATGTAAAATAAGTATATTCCAGCCAGGAGTCCTGAGGCTGGCAAACACTTCTCCCCGCCCCCACCAGCCGTGGAGCAAGTGCGCAGGCGTCAGCGGCTGCAGGTGCGAGTTCCCAGGCTTGAGCGGCTGCAGGTTCGAGTGCACAGGCATGAGCAGCCACAGGTACGAGGGTGGAGGCACAGGGACGCCTGAGCTCCCAGGACCAGTCCTGAGGGAAGGAAAGTTGGAGACTGGGTAGGTCCCCACTGCAAAATGACCCAGACCTGGGAGCAGTGCAGACACAAGTAAGTGCAGCTCTACATAGAGCCCCTCACCGCATGCCCCTGCCTGCCCAGCGGCCAGCGGCCCCTGCTCTTCCAGCCTGGAGGAGCACGAGCCTCTCTTGGTCTTCGGCTCATGGGTCGCCGCCACCGGCCACAGGCTGAGGACGCCGGGCCGGGGCCCCAAGGCATTAGTGGAGCGGTGGGCACCCCGCTAGCTCACACCCCTCCCTGATCGGTGCCCCTCGACCTCGAGGGGCGGCCTCCCTTTCTGTGGGCGCCACCTGGACCCGGTCTCCACGGGCTCACGTGTTCATGACAGGGAGGTGCAGCCGAGGAGCCCGATGTTGGGGCCGCGGGGTGCACATCGGGCTCGGTGGGTCGGCAGGTGTGAAGAGGTCTCTGCTCCTGGGATGCGCGTGGGTAATGGGGGCGCACAGCTCGGGGATCCTGTTCGCGGGCCCCCGGCAGCGGGTGTTCTGACGGGACTCTGTGCTCTTTCCTAAAGCCTTCTGGAGCATTGGCTACAAAGCTTAAAGTTCACTTTCAGCGTTTTCAGGCTTTATTGAGGGTCGCTGATTCTAAGAGCGCTTCCTGGAGGGCAGATTGTGACATTGTAACACCTAAGCAAAGTTTGAAATGAAACTATTCCCGCCTTACTGTTTTGGGGTATGGTGAGCAGTTTTTCTTGACTACGTTAGAGTTTTCAAGCCTAACAAATTTTGGCTACTTTTGGAGAAGCTGCACTGCTCTTAAGTTAAGTGGTGACGGTTTAGTTGCTAAAACGTGTCCTAACTCTCGCAACCCCATGGACTATAGACCTTCAGGCTCCTCTGTCCCTGGAATTATCCAGGTAGAAATACTTGAGTGGGTTGCCATTTGCTTCTCCAGGAGATCTTCTTGACCCAGGAATCGAACCCGAGTCTCTGGCATTGTAGGTAGATTCTTTACCAACTGAGCTACTAGGGAAGCTCCTAAGTTAAATGAGCATTTAAAAAATACTTCTTTGAGCAGTTACCATAGAAACTCAAATATTTGAGAATTCTAGTTATAGTCATGGGCGTGGTTTCTTTGGTTTTTTGTTTAGTTTTGGGTCTTTGGTTATTTTTTGTTGGTTGGCTGGTTTTGGGATTTTTGGATTTCTTTGGGGTTGGGTGTCAGGGTAAAGTTTGCATTAGGAAGAGATGATATCCAAAGCAAGAGAAATGTTTGTTTCATGGTATTCTGGTATGCAGTGCTGCAGTTTAGAGTATCTGATCCTGGTTAAATCTTAGATTGGCTCCAGCAAATGGATATTTTTATTGAGAATAGTTTGGGTTTGTCGTGTGGGTTTTTTATGTGTGTGTGTGTGTTTTTTTAGTACAATCTGCTTATTTAGCATGTTTTTTAGTACAATCTGCTTATTTAGCATGCTTCAAATCATAATAGATTGTAGTTAACACTGCTGGTTGGTGCAAGGAACAATGCTTTGTAACACAGAGATGGGTTGTCTTTTTCCACAGAAATTTTTTCTTGAGTTAGTAAATTTCCATGTAAAACTCTCAGGAGTGACTTTTGCTATAGCAGTTTGGTCTCTGTAATGAGGAATAAAGCATATCATTTCACTGTTGAAGATAATGGCATATATTATAAAGATAGGAATCTGGTACATAAAAGGAGTTCAAGCTTTGAGTTTGGTGAATTAGTGTCCTCAATGAAACGGCTTGTCTCTTCAAAGAGAAGAAGAGCGATACCCACATGGTGATGACCAGGGTTATTTCCCTACACTGAACACCAAGAGGAAGGGGATGAGACAGAGCGATTTTCAGAAGAATTGATGTTCATTTATCAACCACGTACCCTCGTTTCTTGCTGTTTGTTAATTCCCAGAGAAATTAAACACGTGGTTCCTAACCAGGATATTTGAATGGGAAAGGTCCTTTCAGTTCCCTGGCAAGTAACTGAATCTATTGTATAAACGTTCATCTGCCTGTACCTTGCAAGTAACACTTCTCTAATGGATGAAGTGGGCTGAATAGGAGGGTGGTGGGGCTTTTGGGGGCAAGTTTTCCAAAAGTTGGAGCAAAAGTGAATCACTTTCTTCAAAGTAATATCCTCATTAGATAGGAGAATTTGGATTTTAACGTCTTTTGCAACATCATGTAGCTTGTTAGTAAAAATAATCCAGACCATAGAACTATCCACATGGTCAAATGCTTATTGAATGAAAAGTAATGAAAGAAAAAGAACCTTCTGAAGATTTTTAATATGTGGTATTTGACCCAGATCAGTTGACTGTGTACAAATAAAAGTCAGTAAAGAAATTTTCCAGAGAGAGAATTTAGTCATTCAGCTGTGATGTGGACAAGAAACCTGCTATTTATTCATTAAATATTAATCCCAACTAAAACACTTTGTTAATTAGAGATAAATATGGATAAACTACAAGTAAATTACTATGCTGTGTTTTCAAAGCCGGATCAAGGAATTAAAAGTTACTGAAGTTTTCTCTGCAAAGTACTTTCTCAACATTATTTTTCAAATATTCTAATTCTGATTGCAGTTTGTATGAATCTCAGAGTAAAAACTGTTGAGGAATAGATATTATTTGAAGTGAAATGGCTGATTCAGATGAGCAGAGTTAAATTGGAGGGTAAAACTGTCAGTAATACTAATTGCTGTATGTCATTTTAAATGTACTAGATTGAGGGGAATTTAAGTTGATCATATAATTAGCATAATTTTGTGTATAATGGTTTATGCTAAATTACCACACAACTCCACAAATTTCAGCAGTATAAGATTATGGTTCCCACATCACATCACTGGGTGGGTATTCACTTTGGGGAGACTGCATTCCTTCAGATGGTCATTCAGGAACCGAGACTCCTCTCATGCTATACTGTGTCCATTCCCTTAGACCTCATCCCCATCTGCATCCATCAATAGAAGGAGGCAAGAATATGGAGAAATGCATATGGAAGTTTATGATGAGCGAGCTCTGGAAGGATACAGGCCAGTTTCTCTGCTGCTCTTTTGGCCACAATTCATTTCTGTGGCCACAAAAGCGACTGGGAAGTCTTCCAACTGTTCTCCCCAGGAAGGGAGAACAATTAAAGTTGTCAGCAACCTTGAATAATTCATTTTGATTTAATTAGTTTAAAAATATTTTTTGGCTGTTTGCCATACAACTAGCGCTGTGCTAAGTGTGACCTGAGAATTTATTGAGCAGCATCTTGATCTTGGAGGAGTTCTGAATCCTCAGGAGAGAAGACAGAGTATGAAGTGTCTGCCATCCTAGGAGAAAGGGATTAAGAGAACCTGCTTTGAAAGTTCAGGGAATGATTCTAGATTAGAAAGCTGCCTAGAAATGATAGTATTTGGACTCCACTTTCAGAGATGATCAATATATGATTGTGAAGGAAGCTGGCATCAGGAGCTGTAGAAACAGGTCCTGCAATACAGGGTATCATAAAGAATATTTTGTGGTCATTGTTCACTTGCTAAGTTGTGCCGGACTCTTTGTGACCCCATGGACTACAACACATCAGGTTCCTCTGTATTCCACTACCTCCTGGTATTTGCACAAATATATGTCCATTTATTCGGTGATGGTATCTAACTATCTCATCCTCTGCTGCCCCCATCTCCTTTTGATTCCAGTCCTTCCCAGGATCACAGTCTTTTCCAATGGCTTTTCATATGAGATGGCCAAAATATTGGAGTATCAGCATCAGTCTTTCCACTGAATATTCAGGGTTACTTTCCTTTCAGTTTGAATGGCTGGATCTCCTTGCAGTCCAAGGGATTCTCAAGAGTTTTCTCCAGCACCACAGGTCAAAAGCATCAGTTCTTTGGCACTCAGCTTTCTTTACATTGCAACTCTGACAACCGTATATGACTACTGGAAAACCATAGTTTTCACTATATGGACCTTTGTTGGCAAATTGATGTGTCTGCTCTTTAATAGGCTGTCTAGGTTTGTCAGAGCTTTCCTACAAAGGTGTAAGTGTCTTTTAATTTCCTGACTGCTGTCACCATCTGCAGTGCTTTTGGAGCTCAAAAAAAGAAAATCTGTCACTGCTTCCACTTTTCCCCCTTCTATTTGCCGTGAAGTAATGAGGCCAGATGCCATAATCTTCGTTTTTTGAATGTTGAGTTTCAAGCCAGCTTTTTCATTGTCCTTTTTACCTGTATCAAGAGGCTCTTTAGTTCCTCTTTACTTTCTGCCATTAGAGTGGTATCAGCTGTATTTCTGAGGTTGTTGATATTTTCCCAGAAATCTTCATTACAGCTTGTGATTCACCCAGCCTGGCATATCACATGATGTACTTTGCATGGAAGTTAAATAAGCAGGGTGACAATATACAGCCTTGTCATACTCCTTTCTCAATTTGAAACGAGTCCCTTCTTCTATGTTTGATTCTAGCTGTTGTTTCTTGACCCACATGCAGGTTTCTCAGGAGTCAGGTAAGGTGGTCTGATACTCTCATCTCTTTAAGAGTTTTCCACAGTTTTTGTGATCCACAGAGTCAAAGGCTTTAGCATAGTCAGTGAAGCAGAAGTAGATGATTTAATGAAACTCCCTTGCTTTTTCTATGACCCAATGATGTTGAGAATTTGATCTCTGGTTCTTCTGCCTCTTCAATACCAAGCTTATACATCTTGAAGTTCCCAGTTCATGTACTGTTGATGCGTGACTTGAAGGATTTTGAATATAATCTTAGAGGAGCGATTACATGTTTACAGTAGTTTGAACATTCTTTCCCATTGCCCTTCTTTTGAATTGAAATGAACACTGACCTTTTCCAGTCCTGTGGCCACAGGTGAGTTTTTTTTAAATTTGCTGATGCATCAGGTACAGCACTTTAACAGCACCATCTTTTATGATTTTGATTAGCTCAAGTGAAATTTCATCACCACCACTGGCGTTGTTTGTAGCAAGCTTTCCTAAGGCCCACTTGACTTCACACTCCAGGATGTCTGGCTCTAGGTGAGTGCCTACACCATCATTACCATGGACATTAAGACTTTTTTCTATAGTTGTGTGTATTCTTGTCACCTCTTCTTAATCTCTTCTGTTTCTCTTACGTCTTTACTTTTCTGTCTTTTATAGTGTTTTATTGTGTCCATTTTTGCATGAAATGTTCACTTAAATTTGCAAATTTCTTAAATATTATGTAGCCATTAAATTCACATTTTCTAAAATTACAAATGGATGGAATAACTACACTCATATTAAATGAAAAAGAGACCAGTAAGGTAAGGTAATTCCATTTTTTCAAATTCTGTGTAAATTTAGATAAAATCATATGTATATGTTGAATGATAGTATTGTAATTTTCTGAACTGTTTTATTAATATAAACAGAAATGTATCATAAATTGCTTTGATAGACTAATTTCTATCCACCACACACAGAGCTGGGCGTGGACAGGTGATCCTAGAAGGTTCCCACCATCTCTCTTCTGGTGAGGTGGCAACAACCTCCTCTCTCCTCTTTGCTGTGGACCCAGGTCCTGGATCAAGCCCTCAAGACAGAGTGAAGACACACATCCCCAAAACACTGAGCCTTACAGAGTTTGGTTTGCTCTAACCATAAAATCGCGAATGTGGCAAGTGTAAATGTTGACTTCTTTTGCTGAGAAAATCATGGAGCCATGCAGCACTGCTGCCATTTCAGAAAAAAGCCACCAGAGGGCAGTGTGGCTGCTTCTGACAAACGGTTTCATTCAAAACTAATCCACGTTAGCCTCCATCAGAACACATTTTATAAACTTACAGGACCTCTTTGAGGTATATTGATTTGCTTTTCTTCTTTAAACTTATTTGGAAGTTAATGGAAATTCACTACAAATAACAAACATAAAGTGAGCCACTGACTAAATTTTCCCTTGTGACATGTAGACATGCAAAATTATGTACCCAATCCCCATCTTCGTCCACCTCTGTCCCTTCCTCTTTATATCCATCTATAAACATCTGTATAACCCATCTTTTGATAATCTACATACCATATCAGATATTTTTCAACCATGTTCCTACTTCTTAGTGATGTGAATGTTTCAGTAGTAAGTGGGCTGCTTATAAGACAGTGAGAAGCAGTGTGAAGGTGAGAAGTAGGTCTAGGTGGGAGTCATCCAAAAGGGGAGATCTGCTCAGCACAGCCAGGGTCAGGTCCATCCACACTATATCCTATTTTTAAAGCACTGAGTCTACCTTTTTGGGGGAACTTTGCTAAAATTTTGATTATTTTAAGGAACATTAGGGTTAAGATAATGAGTGATGGTTGTAGTAATTCTGGGAGAGAGATAAGGTTATGATGTTAATGGCCTGGTACTCCGCCTCCAGCAACCTTCCTTTTGTTATCACCACTGCTCAGCCCTCTGGGAGCAGAGACTGCACCTTTATTTTGACTGTTACAGCCCTACAGCCCAGTACTAGGGAAAGTAGATGTGCCAGTACTTCTGAATAAATGCATTTGGGATCAGGACCTGACAGATTTGAGAATGTATTTGAAACTGGGATTCTCCCAGACCTGTCCCAATAGGAGGTCATCATAAATCAGCTACCTCCTCAGTGGGCAGGCCCTGTATACATGCTGGCCTTCACACAGTACCTCTCAGACAGGATAGCCTTGGTCCTAGGTATTTCTCAGATCAAATCTTACCATGTTCTCTGACTCCTCTCATGCGCTTTGGCCTCCTTAATTGTCCTGCTGTGTGACTCTCCACTCTAGGGCTCAGGGCTCACCTCTTATTCCCTTCAGGATGTAATGTCAGAATAGCAGATTCTGTGGATCTAAAGCTTAATGATGGTCTTTGATTGACAAGGCAATAATTATATGGACAAGGATAACTTCGACATGACTACCTTTTGTAGAAATAATTTTACTTATTCGTTTATGCTTGTACTGTGTCTTCATTGCACAGGCTTTTCTCTATTTGTGGTAAACAGCGGCTACTCTGTAGTTGTGGTGCAGGGGCTTCTCACTGTGGTGGCTCTTCTTGTGGTGGAGCAGGGGTCTAGAGCATTCATTCTAGCTTCAGGAGTTGCCGCATGTGGGCTCAGTACTTGCTGTTCTGGGGCTCTAGAGTACAGGCTCAATAATTGTGGCACATGGGCCTAGTTGCTTCAAGGGATGTGGGATTGAACCTGTGTCTCCTGCATTGGCAGGGAGATTTTCAACTACTGAGCCACCAGGGAAGCCCATGACTATATCTTAATGGTGTTGTTTTCCTTGAACAGTTAATTTTAAACTTGATGGCATAAAAAGTAATGTTTTTTCTCTGAAGTCAGCATAGTTGCTGAATGTCAGCCTTTCTCTGATGATGCTCTAAAAGACCTGATACACGCCAAGAGAAACACAAGTAAATTGTGTCATGTTATAATGTGGTATAGAGTAGTATAACTCTAAAAGCTACTGTTATCCATTTGTGCTAGAGTAATTGTTTACTGGATATGAATATTGACCTGTCAAATTTCTCATGCTTTGATGAAATTCAATGCTTTTTTCCTACGTTTAATACCAGGCTGAAGAGTTCAAGACACAATAATTTTAAGATGAATTGTTCATTTCCCCACCATGGACTCGGTTTTCTTGATGTTTCTTTGTTCCCAGAGAAATGAGAGATGTGGTTTCTAACCAGGATATTTGAGAGGAAAAGATTCAGTTCCTCAGGAGGTGACTGGGAACCATTTGTTTGCTGTCATCTGTGTAGACCTTGGAAGCAGATGAGAGAAAATTCTTTTCTATTTTCAAATGAAGTGGAGAGACCAGAGGGTGGACTCTTTGGGAAAACATTTCAAAAGGGTGAATCAAAACTGAGTATCTGACGAAAAATAGTATCTCTCATCAAAGAAGTAGGCCTATTGGACACCCACAGATTGACCTAGGGACACGTGGGCCATCATGGTAATTTCTAGGAAAAATAATCAACGCCAATGAAAACTCCACATGGTATAGATGTGTTACTAACTGAAAATCAATGGTCAGTTGACCAAGTACAAATATTGATCATAAAGAAATCTTACAAAAAGAAAAAAAACTCTTAAAAAGGCACATTTATAAATCAAATTATGATTTAGATAAGAAACCTTGCAATTCATTTAAAAAAAAATTTTATCCCAAGTAAAACTGTTACAGTAAATTAAAAATAAACAGTAATATCCAGGTCATGGGTGCTGAGGGTGGAAGGTGGTTGCAAGGTCCAGCTCCATCTCCAGAGAGTATGCAGGCATGAGCGGCGGCAGGTGCGAGGGTGGAGGCGTGGAGACACCAGAGCTCCCAGGACCCTTGCTTAGGGAAGGGAAGGTGGAGCCTGGATCAGTCCCCAATGCCAGACGCCCCGGACCAGGGAGCAGCGCAGACAAGAGTAAGTGCAGCTCTATCCCCAGCCACTCACCGCATGCTCCCGCCTGCCCAATGGCCAGTGGCCCCCGACTCCTCCAGCCCAGAGGAGTGCAAGCCCCGCTCGGTCCTCAGCTCCAGGGTGTCTGCCACCAGCCGCAGGGTGAGAACATTGAGCCGGGGCCCCATGGCGGTCGTGGAAGGCTGGGGGCCCCGTGCGCTTGCAGCCCTCCCTGCTCGGCACCTCTCTAGTCTCCTCTTGGAGGGGCTGCCCCGCGACCACGAGAGGCGGCTTCTGGGTCTGCAGATGCTGCCTGGGCCCCGTCACTGCGGGCGCGCGGATCCGGGATGGGGGGTGCCTACGAGGAGCGCGAAATTGGGGCTGCCGGGTGTGTGTCGGGAGCGCTGGGTCCGCAGGTGTGAAGGGGTCTCTGTTCTGGGGATGCGTGCTGGTGATGGGGGCTCAAAGCTCCGTGATCTTGTTTGCTGGCCGCAGGTAACGGGTGTTTATATGGGACTCCCTGCTCTTTCCTAAAGCCTACTGGAGGATCAGGTACAAAAGATTAAAGTGCACTTTCACACTGAGTGTTTTCGGGATTTATTGACTGACTGTGACTAACTCAATGAGCGCTTCCAGGAGGGTAATTCGTGACATGACAACACCTAAGCAAAGTTTCAAATAAAAGTAAGCCCTTCCTTTTTTTTTTTTTTTTCTTGAAAACAGGAAGTTTATTTTGGTGCTTTAAGTACACGGCCACCGTAGAAAATCTGACAAGTATAGAACAATATAAAGCAGAAGGCCACCTGTAATTCCAGTGCCCATGAAGCCCCTGCTGACACCTAGGAGGCATTCCCCCTCGGCCCCCATGACCTCCCCGGCTGGCGTGCAGGCAGGGCACCTGGGTGAATGGACCACTTGACCCAGGTCGATGAGAGCCATTCAGCATTCCAGGAGAAAGGTGTGATTTATTCAGAGCCGGTGGTGACCCGGGTTTCTGACTGCCTGTTTGGCAAAAGATCTTGTGTTGGAGGGCCTCCCCTTCCCAGGGCCAAGCTCCTGCTGATCAGAACTCGTCCTTTATGTCAAAGTGGGGCTGGTCTTCAGGCTTGAAGTCCAGGTTGGGGCTGCCATCCTCATTGAGGATTCTTCGGGCCGTGTAGCAGACAGTCGGGTACTTGGCTTTGTAGACCCTGCCTTTTAAAGTTTTTGCGTATGGAGGGCTTTTTGAACATTTTGTTTTTATTTCTGTTCATCTTTTCCAGCAACAGACTATTGAGAAATGGCATTACTCTAAGTTAAAGGAGCATTTAAAATTTTTATTTCTGCACAGTAATCATAGATGCTAAAGTATTTTCAAATTCTAGCATCTACAAGAGCTCAGTTGTTGTTTGGTAAATTTTGCTTGAAGGGAAGGCTTTGGAATCCAGAGAAATGTTCATTTCATGAAATTGTGGTGCACCCTTTTGCAATTTTGAATACCTAATCCAGGGGAATTCTCAGTTTTTTTCCCAGAAAATGCATATTTTGTCTGAGAATACTTTGGGTTTTGTTCTGTGGTTTTTTACATGCTGTTTGTTGATACCTATATCAGTTTAGTTCAGTTCAGTCGCTCAGTCGTGTCCGACTCTTTGCAACCTCATGAATCACAGCACGCCAGGCCTCCCTGCCCATCACCAACTCCTGGAGTTTACTCAAACTCATTTGCATCAAGTGGTGATGCCATCCAGCCATCTTGTCCTCTTTTGTCCCCTTTTCCTCCTGCACCCAATCCCTCCAAGCACCAGCGTCTTTTCCAATGTGTCAACACTTTGCATGAGGTGGCCAAAATATTGGAGTTTCACCTTCAGCACCAGTCCTTCCAACAAACACCTAGGACTGATCTCCTTTAGGATAGACTGGTTGTATCTTGTTGCAGTCCAAGGGACTCTCAAAAATCTTCTCCAACACCACAGTTTAAAAGCATCAAGTTTTCAGCGTTCAGCTTTCTTCACAGTCCAGCTCTCCCATCCATATATGACCACTGGAAAAACCATACTCTTGATTAGATGTACCTTTGTTGGCATAGTAATGTCTCTGCTTTTTAATATGCTACCTAGATTGGTCATAACTTTCCTTCCAAGCAGTAAGCGTCTTTTAATTTCATGGCTACAATCGCCATCTGCAGTCATTTTGGAGCCCCCAAAAATAAAGACTGACACTGTTTCCACTGTTTCCCCATGTATTTCCGATGAAATGATGGGACCAGATGCCATGATTTAGATTTCTGAATGTTGAACTTTAAGCCCACGTTTTCACTCTCCTCTTTCACTTTCATCAAATACCAGACCACCTGACCTGCCTCTTGAGAAATCTGTATACAAATCAGGAACAACAGTTAGAACTGGACATGGAACAACAGACTGGTTCCAAATAGGAAAAGGAGTACCTCATGGCTGTATATTGTCACTCTGCTTATTTAACTTATATGCAGAGTACATCATGAGAAATTCTGGGCTATAAGAAGCACAGGCTGGAATCAAGATTTCCAGGAGAATTATCAATAATCTCAGATATGCAGAAGACATCAACGTTATGGCAGAAAGTGAAGAAGAACTAAAAAGGCTCTAGATGAAAGTGAAAGAGGTACCTACTTAGTAGGCTTCAAAACAATCTAATTAAAAGTAGTGATTGGTGCAAAGTACTATGCTTTGTAACACAGAGATAGGTTGACTTTCTCTATCAAAATTGTTTTTTGAGTTTGCAAATTTTTCCCTTGAAACAGTCAAGAATCACTTTTTATAACCCTGCAGTTCTGACTCTGATAATTAGTAAGTATGTTGTTTCACTGTTGAAGATAATGGCAGACATTTCAAAGATGGACAACAAGTACACAGAGAAATTCGAGTACAAAGTTGGGTGCATTGGTGCCCGCAATAAAACTGAGTTTCTCTTCTAAGGGAAAAAGAAGGAAAACCACCTGGTGATGACAATGGGCTCTTTCCATACACCAAACACCCAGAGCAAGGGGAGAAGTTAGAGTGATTCTCAGATGCATGGGCTGTTGTTTTCATTTACCAACCACAGACTTCCTTTTCTTGATGTTTCTTAACTCCCAAAGAAATTAGAATTGTGGTTCCTTAACAGGATATTTGAATGGGAATGATCCTTTCAATTCCTAGGCACGTGTCAAGATCCATTGTGTAGCTTTCATCTCCCTGAACCTTGTATGTAGCTCTGAGTCATCTTCTCTATTGAGTTAGGCAGAAAGGGAGAGTGGTGGAGCCTTGGGGGGTGCAAATGTTCCAAAAGCTGGACTAAAACTTAATCACTGTCTTCAAAGAAATAGATAGGATGCCAGAATTTTGATCTTAAGGCCTCTTGCAACATTAGGGAAATCATTTGTAGTGGAAGTATTCCACACCATATGAAACTCCATGAGACCAAATGTATTATTGACTGAAAATTGATGAAAGGAAAAGAACATTTTGAAATTTTCTGATAGCTGATATTTGAACCAAGTCAGTCCACATACAAGTACTGATTGCTAAAGAATCTCACAAAAAGTATATTTATAGTCATTCAGCTGTGATGCGGTTAACAAACCTGTCATTTATTTTTTTTTAATGAATCCAAACTGAAATATTTTCAATTAGAAATAAATATGGATAAACCACAAATAGTTTGCTGTGCTGTGTTTTCGAATCAAGATCAAGGTATTAAAATCTCCTATTGAAGTTTACTCTTGAAAATATTTTCTCTACACTGTATTTCAAATATTATTATAATTCTTATTGCAGTTTTTATTATGTTCAGAATATAAAATTTTGAGGAATTGAAGTTCTCTGAGTTCAAATGACTGAGTCAGAATTAACAAGGTGAAACTGGATGTTAAAACTATTAATGGTACAAAATTTACTTTTGTTATTTAAATGTAATAGATTGATGGATATTTAAGTTCATCCAATGATTAACATTTTTGTGGGTATAATAGTTTATGCTGAATTATCAAATAACTTAAAATTTCAGAAGCAC
>JAGTXW010001337.1:261179-300809 GCA_020226075.1 Hydropotes inermis
CTTGAAAATATTTTCTCTACACTGTATTTCAAATATTATTATAATTCTTATTGCAGTTTTTATTATGTTCAGAATATAAAATTTTGAGGAATTGAAGTTCTCTGAGTTCAAATGACTGAGTCAGAATTAACAAGGTGAAACTGGATGTTAAAACTATTAATGGTACAAAATTTACTTTTGTTATTTAAATGTAATAGATTGATGGCTATTTAAGTTCATCCAATGATTAACATTTTTGTGGGTATAATAGTTTATGCTGAATTATCAAATAACTTAAAATTTCAGAAGCACATCACTCTGTTTCCAACATGACAGTGCTGAGTGCGTGTTCACACTGGGGAGACTACACTTCCTCATGTGGTCATTCAGGAACCCAGACTTCTCCTATCCTTGGCCTCTTCCATCCCAAAGATCTCATCCCCATCTGTATCCATCAGCAGAAGGGTCAGGGACTTGAAGAAATGCCTGTGGGAGGTTATAATAGGCCAGGATGAAACATCAATTTCTCTCCTACTTCATTGGCCATGATGTGGTTCTGTCGCGACAGAAGAAGCTGGGAAGTCTTCCAGTGGTGTGCCCCTGGAAGGGCAGTGAATTTTCATGGGAAATCAACTTTGTCCATGTAGAAGTAAAATAGTAACCCACAAGGAAAAGTGAAAATGAGAGAAATTCCTAAAGAGGGCATAGAAAATGGACCCATTCTAGCTAACAGAGACCCCAACTAAAACAGAGTCATGCGGTCATAACAGACCTTAGATGAAGTAATGTTCTCTGAGTTCTTAGAAAAGCACAAACAAAACCTCTGAAGAGTTCTGATTCTGCCAAGGGTCCTAGGAGTGAGCACTCTGAAGGAGAAATTCTGTTGACCGCCAGTCATGGCAGACTGCGGTCCAGCTGCAAGGATTTGTGCTTAGACTGCACAGGGCCATTTAATCCGCTTACAAGTCTCACAGCTGAGCATTTTAAACTCCCCTCCCTTCAGCTCCGGGAATGTGCTTTCAGTTCCAGGCAAGAATTGTGTGTCCCCAACTTGGAAACTTTGTGGACAGTACCCTGTCCATTTGCTTCAGGTAACACTGATTGTTTTCTGGAATTTATTTATAATTTTAGGATGACATCACCAATAACAAGTAACTCATTTAGAACTATTGTGTTTCAAATCTCTATTGAATATTTACCATACAATGTGTACTGTGCATAGAGAAGACTGAGAATTGACTGAACAGCGTCTTGGTCTGTGAGGAGTTCTAAAAGGAGAGGAGACAGGGTATGAAGGGCCTGTTGCCCTAGCAGAAAGGAAAAAAGATAACTTGCTTTGAAAATTCAAGGAATGATAATAGATTTTGACATTGCCTGGAGCTGATATGTTCTGGACTCCACTTTCAGAGATGAACAAGATATGTTCAGAGGAAGCTGGCATCAGGAGCTGTAGAAACAGGTCCTGTGATACAAAGTATCATAAGGAATATTTGCATCTATTAAGTTCACAGATTTTAAATTTATAAATGGACAGAATAACTGCTCAAATGAAGTGAAAAGGTCATGGGTAATATCAGGTAATCCCATTTTTTAAAAATGCTATGTAATTGTAGGTGAAATTATGCAGAATATTTTGAATGATAATTTCCCAAATTTCTAAAATATTTTGTTAACATTATCAGAAGAAAGATATGAAAATTCTTTGGTTAGATAGACTAATCTCTATGCTAGACACACAGAGCTGGGGTATAGGCAAGTGATCCCACTCAGCAGGTTCCCACCCTTTCCCTGCAGGTCCCAAAGGTGGCTACCTCCTCTCTATTCTCTGTTGTGCTCCCAGGGCTAAACTCAGGGACTCAACCATCACTCTCTGAAATTCTGCAGTTGGAAAGTGATGTATTGTGTCATAGTCAAGACAACAATTTCCACTAAAAGGCTCCCCCCAAACATTGAGACTTGCAGAATTTGGTTTACTCTCATAGCAAGACTGTGAAGGTGGCAACTGTTTGTGGCCTCTTTGGCAGACAGACCCATGGAGCCCTGCAGTGCTCCTGGTATTTCTCAAAGGGCCACGAGAGGGCAGTGTGTAGCTCCTTATGGAAAACACTGCAAGGAGATCCAACTAGCCAATCCTAAAGGAAATCAATCCTGAATATTCATCGAAAGGACTGAGGCTGACGCGAAAACTCCTGTAGTTTGGCACCAGATGAGTAGAACCAACTTATTGGAAAACACCCTGATTCTAGGGAATATTGAAGGCGGGAGGACAAGTGGACGACAGAGGATGAGATGGCTGGATGGCATCACTGACTGAATGGACATGAGTTTGTTTAGCATCCGGTAGTTGGTGATGGACAGGGAAGCCTAGTGTGCTGCAGTCCATGCCATTGGAATGAGTCAGACATCACTGAGTCACTGGACTGACTGACTGCCCCATTCAAAAGAGTCATTTTCAAGGTAAACTTCCTCAGAACATGTTTGCTAACCTTAAGAGAATTTCTTTAAAATATAGTGACATGCTTTTCATCTCCAGTTTCATTTGGAAATTAGTGAAAAGCCATTACAAGAAACATATGTAAGGTGAGCCACTGTTTGAAGGTTGTCCCTTGTGACACATATGTGGCTCAGTCACTCAGTCAAGGTCAACTTTTTGTGATCCCATGGACTACAGACCAGGCTCCTCTGTCCATGGGATATTCCTGGCAAGAATACAGGAGAAGGTTGCCATTTCCTACTCCAGAGGCATCTTCTCGACCCAGGGAAGGAACTCGTATCTCATGTGTTTCCTACATTGGAAGGTGGGTTCTTTTCCACTGCACCAGCTGAATATCGATGGGTGAAATTCTGTTCCTGCCCCTTTGTTTCTTCTCCTCTCCACCTCATCCATCTATAGGTAACGATCTCTCTGAAATTCCTTTGGAAAAATCTATGTAACATTATCAGAGATAGTTATCAGTCATGTTGATCCTTCCTTGTGATGCCAGTGTTTGTGTAGCAAATCATCAGCTCCTATGACACTGGGTATGTCCCTGACTCCTGGGAGACAGCGTTCAGGTGGACAGTAGGTCTCAGTGGGAGTCAGTCCAGGGGGAGGTCTGCTCAGCACAGCCAAGGCCAGCCCACATTTTCTTCTATCCCCAAAGCACTGAGAAAGCTTCATTCCCCACCACGTATCTGCCCCACCCCCAGGGAACTAGGCTAAACTCCTGTATATGCTGAGGAAGCATCAACGTTAGAAGAATGAACAGTGGATTTAATCATTGTGAGACAGAGATGAGGTTCTGTGTTTTTAGTTCTTATATTTATGTGTTTTGATTCACTCTTTTATTATTTTAAATTTTAATTATAACATCATTCTTTACTGTTAGTTAGTTAAATGCTGTTAGTTTCTGCTGTGCAGCAAAGTGAATCAGTTATATATATACCCTCTTATTTTAGATTCTATTCCCATGTAGGTTTTACAAATAATTGAATAGAGTTCCCTGTGCTCTCCAGTAGAACTTTATCTATCTTATGTATAGTAAAATGTATTTGTCAATCCGAACTTTTCCTTCACCCTTCTTTGGTAACCATATGTATGTTCTCTACATCTGAGACTCTATTTCTGTAAATAGGTTTACATGCACCATTCTTTTAAATTCCATATGTAAGTGACATCATATGATATTAGTCTCTCTATATCAGACTTCAGTCAGTATGACAATATCTAGGATCATCTATGTTGCACACATAGCATTATTTTTTTTTCTTTTTAAGAGACGGTAATATTTCATTGTAAATATGAGCCACATATTCTTTATCTATTCCTCCATTGAGGAACAGTTACTTTCTTCTGTCTTCTGGCTATTGTAAATAGTGCTGCAACAGACTTTGGGGATCATGTATCTTTTCAAATTATGTTTTTTTTCTGGATATATGTCCAAGAGTAAGATTACTATATCGTATGGCAAGAATCTTCATACTGTCAGACACAACTGAGCGACTGAACTGAACTGATACTGTTTTCCATTGTGGCTGTACCAATCTATATTCTCACCAACAATGTATAAGGAATCCCTTTTCTCCACACCTTATCCAGCATTTATTGTTTCTAGATTTTTTGATGATGGCCATTCTGACTGGTATGAGCTGATACCTCATTGTACTTTTGAATTGTATTTCTCTTATCCTTAGTGATGTTCAGTGTCTTTTCATGTTCCTCTTGGCCACCTGCATGCCTTCTTTGGAGAAATGTGTATTTAGGTCTTCCGCCTATGTTTTGATTGCGAATATGAATTTGTTTTTTTTAATGTTGAGCTTGAAGAGCTGTTGCATATTTTGAAGATTAATCCTGTGCTTCTCACTTCATTTGCAGATAATTCTTTCCTTTCTGTGGGCTATTTTCATTGTGGGAGAACACTGTAGCCCAGGGGTCAGTTTTTAAGTTTGATTAGGTTGCATTTTTTAATTTTTGTGTTCATTTTAATCACTCTGGGAAGTGGCTTATAGAAGATCTTTCTTCAATTTATGTCAGAGAGAGTTCTGCCTATGTTTTTCTCTTACGTTTTTATAGTGCCTAGTCTTACATTTAGATCTTTAATCCACTTGGAGTTTATATTTATGTGTGGTGTTAGAGATTGTTCTGATTTTATTCTTTTACATGGAACTGTCCAGTTTTCCCAGCACCACTTATTGAAGAGACTGTCTTTTCTCCATTGAATATTCTTGTCTCTTTTGTCGTAGATAAGGTGAACATAGGTGTGTAGTTTTCTCTCTAGATATGTCTCTTGATTCATTTTCCAGTTAGCCTTTATAAACCTTGTTTACACAGCTCCAGCCACATCCTGAGAAATGCTGGGCTGGATGAAACACAAACTGGAATCAAGATTGCTGGGAGAAATATCAATAACCTCAGACATGCAGATGAAACCACACCTACTGCAGAAAGAAAAGAACTAAAGAGCCCCTTGATGAAAGTAAAAGATTAGAGTGAAAAAGTGGCTTAAAGCTCAACATTCAGGAGACTAAGATCACGGCATCTGGTCTCATCATTCCATGGCAAATAGATGGGGACACAGTGACACACTACATTTTGGGCCCCAGAATCCCTGCAGATGGTGACTGCAGCCATGAAGTTAAAAGACTCTTGCTCCTATGGAAAAGGTATGACCAACCTAAACAACATGAGTAAAAGCAGAGACATTACTTTGCCAACAGAGGTCCATTTAGTCAAAGCTGTGGTTTTTCCAGTAGTCATGTATGGATGTGAGAGTTGGATTATAAAGAAAGCTGAGCACCGGAGAATTGATGCTTTTGAACTCTGGTGTTGAAGAAGAATTTTGAGAGTCCCTTGGACTGCAAGGAGATCCAATGAGTCCATCCTAAAGGCAATCAGTTCTGAATATTTGGTGGAAGGACTGATGCTGAAGCTGAAACTCCAATACTTTGGCCACTTGATGTGAAGAGCTGCCTCATTTGAAAAGGCCCTGATGCTGGGAAAGATTGAATATCGGAGGAGAAGTGATCAACAGAGAATGAGACGGTTGGATGGCATCACCAACTCAATGGACATGAGTTTGAGTAAAGTTTGGGAGTTGGTGATGAACAGGAAGGTTTGGCGTGCTGCAGCCCATGGGGTCACAAACAGTCAGACACGACTGAGTGACTGAGCTGAACTGAGCCTCATTACTTGGAAAATGGATGTCAAGTTCTCCCAGAACCGTTTTGGGGAATACTGTCTTTCCTGCATTGCATGATCTTACCACTTTTGTCAAAAATCGTTTGACCTTATGTGTGAAGGTTTTGCTGGGCTCTGAATTTTTTTCCATTGATTTATAATTTTATCTTTATGACAGTACCAGACTGTTGTGACTACTGTAACTTTGTGATAATGTTGAAATCAAGGAATGTGTGTCCTCCCACATTGCTTTTCTTGCTCAAAATTTGTTGGCAGTTTGGGCATTAATTAGGTATTAATTAGTGAATTTTAATTAGTTCAGTAATGAATTTTAGCATAGGTTTTTTATTTAGGATTGTTTTTTTTTATTTCTGTGGGGTTTTGATAGGGATTGAATTACAATTGTATATTACAGAGGCTGATATGGAAATCCTAACAGTGGTAAATCTTCTAATCCATGAAAATGGAATTTGTGTCATACACTTTATTTGCAGCGTTTGGAAGGTTTCACTGTACAAATCTTCACCTCCTGAGTTAACTACTCAGTGCTGTGCTTAGTTGCTCAGTCATGTCTGACGCTTTGTGACCCCATGGACTGTAGCCTGCCAGGCTCCTCTGTCCATGGGGATTCTCCAGGCAAGAATACTGGAGTGGGTGGCCAAGCCCTCCTCCAGGGGATCTTCCCAGCCCAGGGATGAAATTCAGGTCTCCCACATTACAGGAGGATTCTTTACCATCTGAGCCCCCAGGGAAGCTCAGTAATTTATTCTTTCTGATGTATTTGTAAATGCAGTCATTTTCTGAATTTCCCTTCCAAACTGATCCTATTACTGCACAGAAATGCAAGTGTATTTCAGTGTTAATTTTTGTACCATGTTACTTTGCTGAATTCATTTATTATTTAGAACATTTTTGTGGTGTCCTTAGGATTTCTACTTATGAACTCATGTCACATGTGAACATAGATAATTCTACTTCCATTTTTCATATTTGAATGCTGGTGATTTAGGCTTTAATTCAACTTATTTTCTTATATGTCTTTGCTGACAGGCATGTCTAAAACTACAAGTCCTATTGCTTAGAAGTGATAAAAATCAGTATTCTCACATGCTTCCTGAAGTCAAAGGAAAGATGTTCCATGTTTCACCAATGACTGTGATGTTGGCTATGGGTTTTACATGGATGGCATTATTATGTCATGATAATTTCCCTCGTTTAATTTGTCAGGTGATTTTAGCAGGAAAAAGTGTTTAATCTATTCAACTCTTTTTTCTATTAACTGAGATGAACATGTTTTTTCACCCTTTATTCTGTTAATATGTTTGCTATCCAGATGCATTTTAATAGGTTGAAGCATTTTTGCATTCCAAAAAGAAATCCCAAATGTTCATGGTGTATAATTCTTATTATTTGCTGTTGCTTCATCTTAGTTGTGTCTGAGTCTTTCCGACCCCATAGATGGCAGCCCACCAGGCTCTGCTGTCCCTGGGATTCTCCAGGCAAGAACACTGGAGTGGGTTGTCATAGATAGCTATAAATGATTATTATATAAGAGATATATATGCACTTCCAACTTCTGCTCAGGCTTCCAGAATCCTGATAGGGCAGCAGGTGATGGCCAGGACATAGCACTGAACCACAGAGATTTATGTTTCGTATTAGTCATTGATGACTGATACTACTGATCCATGAGTGTTGTTTCACACAGTCAATGACTGACTGCCTTAGACCTGCATGCACCCATCTCCTGCCTCTGTTTCTCACCCTCTACACCTTTTTTCTGAGATTCACTCACTTCTTCTTTAAATACACCCTTCCTCATTCTCAGTGAGATCCTAAGAGAGGCAAACACTGTAGTCTTTTTCATCTGAAAATATTCTTAACTCATTCTTATTCCTGAATGTTAGTTTGTGTGTTAGTACCTCAATCATGTCTGACTCTTTGTGACCTCATCGACTGTAGCTCAGCAGGCTCCTCTGTCCATGGAATTCTCCAGTAGGTTGCCATTTCTTTCTCCAGGGGATCTTCCCAACCCAGGGATTAAACCTGGATCTCCTGCATTGTAGGCAAGTAGTTTAGAATGAAAAATTCAGATTGTTTCTGCAGAAGGAACAACAGAGACCCATATGTCCACCACAGGGCACTGTCTGATTGAGGCCTGCATCCACCCATCTTCTGCCTCTGTGTTTTTCTGCTAATGACACACAAACTGCCCCATTTAAAAGGGGCCCTGTCCTAGTTAGTCCTCATCAAGAAATGGCAACAGGCTCCAGTATTCCTGCCTGGTGAATTCCATGGACCTGAGAGCTTGGTGGGTTACAGCCCATGGGGTCACAAAGATTCGGACTTGTCTGAGCAACACACATGCACAGAACATGTTTTGGAAAAAATCAAAATTCAGAACAAGTAAAAATGCAAGCTGAGCCAGTGACTGGAAGTTTTCCCTTGTGACACATTACAAAGATTTAAAGTCTGTGTCTAAACCCCATATCTCTGTCCATCTCTGTACCCTCCTTTCTTCATTCATCTATAAACACCTGCCTATGAAAAATATCTTTTCACAATCTATGTAATGTGTTAGATATATTTCTCAATCATGTTGCCCCTTCTTTCTGATGTGAATCTTTGGGTGTCTCTCTGTTTATGAGGTCTAATCCCTTAAATCTGTTTGTCACTTCCACTGTATAATTGTAAGGGATTTGATTGTAGGTCATACATGAATGGTCTAGTGGTTTTCTCTACTTTCTTCAATTGAAGCCTGGGTTTTGCAATAGGAGCTCATGATCTGGGCCACATTCAGCTCCCAGTGTTGTTTTTGCTGACCATGTATGGCTTCTCCGTCTTAGGCTGAAAGAATATAATCAATCTGATTTTCGTATTTACCACCTGCTGATGTACATGGATAGAGTCCTGCCTTGTGTTGTTGTAAATGGGTGTTTTTTATGACCACCATGTTCTCTTGACAAAACTCTGTTAGTCTTGGCCCTGTTTCACTTTGCACTACAAGGCCAAACTTGCCTATTATTCTGGATATCTCTTGACTTTCTCCTTTTGCATTCCAATTCTTTATGATGAAAAGGAAATCTTTTCCTTGTCTTTTTTTTTTTTAGTGTTAGATATAGGATGTCTTCTGGTCTTCATAGAACTGGTCAACTTCAGCATCTTTTGCAGTAGTGTTTGAAGCATAGACTAAGATTACTGTGATATTGAATGGTTTGCCTTGGAAACGAAGAGAGATCATTCTGCCGTTTATGAGACTGCACCCAAGTGCTGCATTTTGGGCTTTTTTGTTGACTACAAGGCCTGCTCCATTTCTTCTAACGGATTCTTGCCCACAGTATTAAATATATAGGTCACCTGAATTAAATTCACCCATTGCAGTCAATTTTAGTTCACTGATTCCTAAGATGTCGATGTTAACTCTTGCCATCTTCTGCTTGACCACATCCAATTTACCTTGATTCCTGAGCGTAATATTTCAGCTTCCTTTGCAATACTGTTCTTTACTGCTTGGGACTTTACTTTCACCACTAGACACATTCACAATTGAGCATCATTTCTGCTTTGGCCCAGCCTCTTCTTTCCCTCTGGAGCTGTTAGTAGTTGCCCTCCACTCTTCCCCAGTTTAGCATACTGAGTGCCTTCTGACCTGGGGGGCTCATCTTGCTGTGTCATATATTTTTACCTTTTCTGGCTGTTTATGGTTTTCTCCAGACAAGAATACTGAAGTTGGTTGCCATTTCATTCCCTAGTGGGCCATTGTTTGTCAGCACTCTTCATTATGACCCATCCACCTTGGGTGACTCTGTATATCATGTCTGATGTCTTCACTGAGTTGTGAAAATCCCTTCATCACTACAAGGCTTTGATCCATACCAGTAATAAACTGGTTTGATTACTATAGCTTTGCAGTAAGTTTTGAAATCACTAATGGTATTTTCCCATATTGCATTTTCTTCTTTTGATTGTTTGGCTATTTTGGGGTATATTAGTTGTAAAGTGTTTTAGGATAGGCATTTGGTTATAGGGTGGAGTTTTGATCAGGATTGTACTGAAATTGTAAATTGTGATGGTTAGTATTGAGATCTTAGCAATAAGTCTTCCCATGCATGAAAACAGGATTTGTGTCATTTAATATCTTCACAAAGTTTCACATTTCACTGTGCAAGTCTTCACTTTTTTTGTTCAGTTAATCACTAAATAGTTTATTCTTCCTGAAACAATTGTAAACAAAACTGTTTTCTTCATTTCCTTTTCACTTGATCATTAATGTACAGAAGTGCCACTGGTTTTCAGCTTTGACATTGGTGAATATCTTTGTTACTTTGCTTCATTAATTTTTTATTTATAACATTTTTTCTTGTGGCATACTTAGGATTTCTACATTTGAGATCATGTCACGGGTGGACATAAATTATTCTACCTCTTTTCAGTTTGAAATGTCACTGGTTTGTCTGTCTGTCTGTATGTCTATCTTTCCTGAGTGTTATGGCTAAGACTCTCAGTGCTGTGTTGCATAGAAGTGGCAACACCTAGCATTCTCATGTGTTTCCTAATCTCAGAAGAAACATTTTCAGTCTTCATCACTGGCTGTGATGTTGGCTGTGAGTTTTACTTGTCTGTGTGTAGTCAGTTGTGTCCAACTCTTCACGACCTTTTGCACTGTAGCCCACCAGGCTCCTCTGTTCATGGGACTCTCTAGTCAAGAATAGTGGAGCAGGTTGATATTTCTTCCTCTAGGGGATCTTCCTGATCCAAGGATCGGACCTCTGTCTCTTTCATCTCCTGCTTTGCAGGCAGGTTCTTTACTGCTGGGCCATCAGGGACTTTAACTTTATGGTGATAGTTTCCTTGAATTGTTATTTGTCAAGATTTTTTTTTAAATCATGAAAAGATTCTGAAGTTTTCAAATTGCCCTCTCTTCATTAATTGAGATCCCTATGTATGTGAATGTGGTGCATTGCTTGCTTGCTTGCTTGTTAAAACGCTTCAGTCCTGTCCAACTCTGTGAGACCCCCATGGACAGCAGCCCACCAGGCTCCTCTGTCCAGAGGATTCTCTAGGCATGAACTCTGTAGTGGGTTGCCATTTCCTTCTCCAACGTCGTGTATGATACCAATGCATTTTACAGTGATGATGTATTCTTGCATTACAGGAAAAATTGCACTTGTGTATATTATACAATTCTTATTATATGAATTGATATAAATGATTACTTATGTATGTATATACATATATACATATATGTATGTGTGTGTGTATACACACACACACACACTCACAACTTCAGCTCTTTCTTCCTAAACCCTGGTAGAGTGGCAGGTGGCCAAGGCACACCACTGGACCACAGAAGTTAATGCTTCTAGTTTCTCATGATCATTAACACCACTTATCCATGGGTGTTGTTTCACACAGTCAGTGACTATCTGACTTAGACCTGCATCTGCCCACCTCCTGCCCCCACGTCTCACTGCACTCCTTCCTTCTGGGACTCACTCTAACTACATCCTTCCTCACTCTCAGTGAGAGCCTGAGAGAGGCAAATGCTCGTAGTCTGAAAATGTTTTCATCTGAAATTTTTCTTATTTTGCTTTTATTCTTGAATGATAGTTTAGAATGAAAAATCTACAGACCATTTCTGTGATGTTTCCTTTGGCATTTGAAGCTACTTTTCCCTTGTGTTCCCTGCTACATTGTGACTGGTGACTGGTCTCCTGTTGGGTCTCACTTGGTCTTCCTTCCCTGCTCGGTGATAAAGTCTCCAGCTGTCTTTAATATTCCACAGTCCATGACTATTGGGTGAGGTTTGAGCAACCTCCATACTGTTCTCCATTATCAGTGTTTTTCATAGTGTCTTATTCATTGATGGTTCCAGTAGTGTCTTTTAGGACTTTAACAGATTTATAGGAATTTCTTTTATATTTTAGTCAAATTATTCTATTTCATGAAGCACTTGAGGTCTAATCCTCCAATGATAGTCTCTTTTGACCGTTGTTCATGGTGCCATAAAGGCATGTTTTGCTGACACTGCATCCTTGCTGGTTTATAGGGTTTGATATGTATATACATATGGATTGTTTTGTTGTTGTTTTTCCTCATATGATGGAGCTAAAAATTTCTACCTGTTGCCAATTATGTAAAGTGTTATTTTGGTTTTAAGTCAGGAAAGGATTTTTAATTTTCTCAAATGCATTCCAGGGCCTATGGAGAAGAACATTTAGAATTCTTCTTAAGTATCATTTCTTTCATGTTCCTCCCAACACAAATATGTCACTTATCACTCCACTTAAAATAAAACATCCCCCACTCCTTGCCTTCACCCTCTTCCTTTGCTTAGTTATATCCATAGCAATTATAGTCAGGCACTGGCCTCCTAAATCAGAGGCTGTTTGATTCCATCTGAGCTGCTCTATCAAATACCATAGACCAAGTAGCATGTGAAAAATAGAAATTTACTTCTTAACAGTTATAGATGCTGAGAAGTCCAAGGTCAAATTGAATGCAGATTCCATGACTAGAGAGGAACCACTTTCTGGTTCAACGGAGGATTGTTTTCAGCGCACTCCCACATATCAGAAGAGAGGAGGGTCTCTCCCAGGCCTGTTTTGCAAGAGCACACTTCTTCCTTGAAGGATCTGAACATGACTTAATCACATCCACCGGCCCCACCTCCTCAGACCATCACCTTAGAGGTTCAGATTTCAGCATATGAATGACTCTGAGGGCCCTGCACATGCTCAGTACAGGAACAGAGGAATCCACACCTGCCCCTTTCCCGGGAGGGCTATGTACATGCCTGGTGCAGGGGCTAATTGAGAACCCACTGCTATTTGAGGTCCTTTTTATATGTCACTGATTTTTGTCTGTCTCATTTATGTTGAAAATATTTTTTCACATCTGTCACTTACTATAACCTCATTGGTATCCTTTTTCCTTTATGGAAACTGTGCTTTGCTTTGTTTTTCCAATAAAAACTTGAGTTTTTTAGTTTATTTAGCAAGATTGAAGTTACACAGAGCAATTGTTCAACCTAGGAATAGAAGTGAAAATGTTACACATTGGAAACGAAGGATGCATTAAACATGGAAAACCTAAAATTACCAATTGGAAAGAACATACTCTGCTTCATTGGTAAAATTAAATGTTGGGTTTTGGAAAAGGAAAGTATTATTTTTCTATATGGAAATAAATGAACCCAGTGTAGACAATAGAAAATTAATGTATTATGAATAAAACTAGAAAACCTGTATAAAACAGAATTATGTAAATATACTGAACAATTTCATACCTATAAATTTGACATGATAGGCTACATGAATAATTTTCTGAAAAACAAAAATTACCAAATTTCAATCTAGAGTAGACAGAAACTTCAAACCAACCACTTTCCTAAAATTATTTTAACAGTTGCTCACACATTTATTTAGGGATTGCCTGAGGAACTGATTCCTTTGAACTGTTGTAAAACTGCAATTTATTTTACAAAGGTACTTTTACCCTTGCTTTAGCATCAATAAAAAAATCACCCTTTTTATAACTGTGCCTTGTTTAAGTTTAAAACGTACATGTGAAAACTCCTGACAACACAGAGCTTATTTATTTTATACCTAGAAGTTTGTGTCTCTTAATCCTTTAACCCATCTTGTCTCTCTGCTCCTAACCACTATTAACTGCGTGTTTGTTCTTTATATCTGTCCGTATGTTTCAGTTTGATTACTTAGTGTTTCCATTTTTATTTTCATTTATTTATTTATTTAGCCCCTGCCACATAGCCTGCAGGATTCTAGTTCCCCAAGCAGGGAGCAAACACAGGCCCCCTGCAGTGCGTGTGTGGAGTGCTAACCACTAGATCACCAGGGATTTTACTGTTTTCTAGAGTCCAGAAATAAATGATAACATACAATAAGTATTTGTATTTTTCTGATTTATTTCACTAAGCATAATATTCTCCAGATCCATCCATGTTTTACAAATGGCAAATTTTCACTATTTTCTGTAGGTGAGTGGTATTCCATTGTGTGTGTATAATTTATTTTAATCAACTCATATGCTGCTAGTCATTTAGATTGCTTCCATAATTTGGCTATTGTAAATAATGTGGTACAAATATTGGAGTCCATGTATATTTTTGAATTAGTGTTTTTATTTTCTTCAGATATGTATACCTAAGAGTGAAACTGCTGGATCATGAGGTAATTTTAGTTTTTGTTTTTTGAAGACCCTCCATACTGATTTGCATACTGGTTGTACCATTCTACTTTCGCACCAGCAGCGTCTAAAGGTTCCTTTCTCTCCACATACTCCCCAGCATATTATTTCTGATCTTTTTGATGATAGCATGTGGTCAGAGATACTGCATTGCAGTTTGGATTTGCATTTTTCTAGTGATTTAGAATGTTGACCATCTTTTCATGTGCCTGTTGATAATTTGTATATCTTCTTTGGAACAATGTCTATATAGATTTCTGCCCTTTGAAAAATGAGATTTATTTTGTTTGCTATTAAATTGTATGAGTTCTTTTTCAATTTAATTTTTATTTTATACTGGAGAATACTTGATTTACAATATGGATTAGTTTCTGGTATACAACAAAGTTATTGAGTTATATATATATACATAGATCTATTCTTTTTCAGATTCTTTTCCCTTATAAGTTATTACAAAATATTGTGGAGAGTTCCCTGTGCTATACAGTAGGTCCTTGTTGATTATTTTACATATAGTAGCATCTGTGTATTAATCTCAACCTCCTAATTTATCCTTCCCTTCACTTGTCCCATTTGGTAATCATAAGTTTGCTTTTAAAATTTGTGTATCAGTTTCTATTTTGTGAATGAGTTCATATGTATCACTTTTTTAGAGTCTACATATTAGCAGTATCATAAGATAGCTGTCTTTCTCTGTCAACTGACTTCACTTCTATGATCATCTGCAGGTCCATCCAAGTTGCTGCAAATGGCATCATTTCACTATTGTTATGACTCAGTAGTATTCCATTGTGTATATGCACCGCATCTTCTTTAGTCACTTGGTAGTGGACATTTAGGTTTCTTCTGCATCTTAGGCATTGTAACTAGTAGTGCATTATCCTTTCAATTGACAGCTTTTTCCTAGTATATGTCCAGGAGTGGGGCTGCTGGATCGTGAGGTAGTCTTATTTTTGAAGAGCCTTCATGTTTTCCATACTGGGTACACCAGTTTACATTCCTACCAACACTGTCCAAATATTTCTTTTTCTCCACATCCTTGCCAACATTTATTTGTTTTCTTCTTGATGATTGCTATTTTGGTAGACGTGAGGGGGTAACTTCTGATGGTGTGGATTTGCATTTCTTTGAAGATTACAGATGTAAAGGAGCATTCTCTGTGCCTGTTTGCCATCTGTATTTCTTCTTTGGAAAAATTGTCTATTGAGACCTTTGCCCTTTTTTAAATGAAGTTGGTTTTTTGTTTGCTATTCAGTTGTATGAATTCTTTATATGTTTTAGATATTAACCCCTTACAAAACATATAAATTACAAATAATTTCTCCTATTTCATTTCATTTCTCTCTGTTTTATTTTGTTTACCTATGCTATAATTCCGGTTGTTACTATTTGCTTGTCTTTTGTGTTTAGAATCAGATCCAAAAAATAATTTATGAGACAGCTGTTAAAGAGGTTTCTACCTGTTTTTTCTAGTTCTGTGGTTTCAGGTCTTCTACTCAAGGCTTAATGCATTTTGAGTTCAGTTCTCTGCATATTGTAAGATAGTGGTCCAGTTTGGTTATTTTGAATGTAAGTGTGCAGTTTGCCCATCATCTTTTATTGCAGAGATTGTCCTTACCTACCTTTTATATTTTTGGCTTGTTTTTTGTTCGAGAAGGGAATGGAAAACCACTTCAATATTCTTGCCTTGAGAATCCCATGAGCAGTATGAAAAGCAAAAATTATGATACTGAAAGCTGAACTCCCAATCTCAGTAGGTGCTCAATATGTTACAGGACAGATAACTCCATAAAGAATGAATTGATGGCGCCAATGCAGAAACAACGCCCAGTTCTGGATATGACTGGTGATGGGAGTAAAGTCTGATGTGATAAAGAACAGTATTGCATAGGAACCTGGAATATTACGTCCATGAATCAAGGTAAATTGAAAGTGGTCAAACAGAAGATGGCAAGAGTGGACATTGACATTTTAGTGATCGGTGAACTAAAATGGACTAGAATGGGTTAATTTAATTCAAATGACCATTACATCTACTAATGTGGGCAAGAATTCCTTAGAAGAGATGGAGTAGCCATCATAGAACACCAACGAGTCTGAAATGGTGTGCTTGGGTGCAATCTCAAAAACAACAGAGTGATTTAAGGAAAGGAACATAAAGGACACTATATATGATGGGATGCTCAAGTCTGTGTGGCAGACGACAGGCTGTGAGCAGCAGTTTCTCCCTGGACCTCTGTGTGTCCAGCCTGAGATGCTGAGCCTGCTGGGCTGTGAGCCCCGTGAAGGCAGCTGTGTCATCAAATCCTGAACTGTGGTTATGGTTGTGAACAGTGGGGCCAGACGATGTTGAGTCTGTCAACCCTCCTCCAGCCCCTGCTACCTCTAATGTCTTGTGTCACGGTGTCTTGATCTCCTCGGCCGAAGCTGAGACCCCTTTCATTAGGTTTGCTTTGGAAATTAGAAACCCAGAGATCTTAGTAAGCTGTTACCTATTCCTCTTTACCAGGGCAGTTTTATTCTGGCCTACCACAGTGAACACTCGGATACGTTCACAAATGCACATTCACCCTGACATTTAATAAGGACTGTGGGTTGAGATTAGAAGAGGGACAGACTGGAGAACAGTAATAAGATGAACCGACAGAGGCTGTAGGCACTGCCTGCCTGAGACACAGACTCTAATATTTTCCAGGTCTTCTCCCACCTATGTCTTACATCCTAAGAAGTCCATGCAGGCGTCATCCCGAGTGGGCAGATGGGGACACCGACAGGCTTTGAGAGACAAGGACTCATCCAGGGTGGAGAACATGTATGAAACGGGAGGTGAGTCTGTGCCCAGGTCTGTCAACTCAGAGCTGCACACACAGCCTGCCCGGGAGCTGTGTGGAGGGTTATGTGGTGCAACTGAGTGAGGCCTGGGGCTGCGTGGATGAGGGATGAGCGGTCAGGATCCTGAGGGCTATGTGCAGGGCTGTCAACTGTCAATCCCAGGAAGGGGCCCCCAGGTGGTGAAGTCACTTCCTCGTTGGCAGACCCTAACGGAACTCAGAACCCAGTAACCAGGCACCCACCTTCTAGCAGCAGTGCCACAGCCAGTTGGGGCTCACATGGCTGGAGAGTCTTCATCCAGAAGAATGGTCTCCAGCTGTGTCTTGACTGACCAGGGCTTCTGCTTCAGGAAACCGTGGAGGGAGATGTTTTTCAGAAGTTTCAGGCGGTTCAGTGCTGAACCTGGATGCCTCTGGTCCTTTACCAGGAGGGCACCTAAGGTAACACCAGGCAATCTAGAGCTGGCCACACCAGGACTGGCCTCCACTGGAAGCCCTTCCTGAGCAGCACCAAGTGCCCTGAAGTCCATGTGCAGGGAAGGGGGACTTGATGGGAGGTTCTCCCTCTGGGCAGGAGCAGGTTGGTGGGCACGTGGTGACCTGGGGGGTCCTGTCACGGTCACACCTGAGGACGGGCTGTCAGCAGGGAAATAGGATCCCTGAGGTGCTTTCATTGAAGAGCGAGGGACTCCATTTTCTGAATGACTGCCTGAGGAAGTGCGATTGCAGCATGGGGAGGGCTGTCAGAATCCTGGACCCCACATAACTTCAGTTTCCTACTGAATGCAGAGATCTGGCAGCTTCTCCTGGAAAAGAACAAAGAGTCCAGGAGATCTGTGGACGAGGCTGGAATGTTGTGAGAAGCATCTGGGAGGCCAGAGCTCAGAGTGAGCCCCCATGAGAGTCCACACCCATCCTCTCTCCATTAAAGCCCTGCCTCCACCCCCGAACCTGGGACTGAGAGCACATTTTGTGGTGTACTCACTGTCTGGTGGAACCTCAGCTGGTATGCCCAGCTGATGCCCAAAGGATCAACTGAGCCCTCACTGGTAAAGAATGAGTGTCAGTGGCAGGAGGAGAGCCAGGCAGATCCCTCGCTGATGAGAAAGCCTTTAGATGTAGTAGGTAAATCTGAGGTGTTAGGAGGCCCGCAGGAAGCCTGTGCAGATGACAGGGTCTGACTGTGCTGTCCTGGGCCAGATACTCCTGAGAATGCTTCGTGTTCCTGAGTAGACACCCGGCCTGCACTGGCAGTACTGACACCAGGGGGCGGGGCAGGGGGAGGGTCAGTGCACTATGTCAGGGTGCCCTCAGGATGCAGACAGATGGTCACGCCATGGATCAAGGGCTGTCATTTGAGCAGGCTCGTTTGTGGCCCTTCCCCTGTGTCTTTTTTCATATCTGTCTTTCATATATTTTGGAACCCTGATTTAAGAAGTGTATATCTTTCCTTGTCTCACAGGTGTTTTGTTTCTCTTCACTTTTGATTTATTTGTAAGGCCTCAGACAAATCCGAAATTACCCCCATTTCTCAGTGAGATTCCTTGCATGCTTCTTGGCTTTTGAATTGTGTATCTTTTTATATATTTAGGATACAAACCCTTATTGGACATAACAACTGCCAATTTGTTCTCCATTTCATACTTCATTTCTCATTTTATTGACGGTTCCACATGGTGAGACTTTCGAGTTTGATGTACTCACACTTGTTCACTTTTTCTTTCACTTCTTTTGCTTTTGGAATTACACCCAACCTACATTGCCAAGACTGATGTACAGGAACACAGTAACATTTCCTTTCTAGGAGCTAAATGGTTTCAGTAGTTCTCTTCAATCTTTTAATCCAGTAGAAATTGGATAGCCTTAGATCCCAGAATCCTCTAACCACCCTTCACTATTTGCAGGCAGAGTTCCTCTGGCCTCTAGAGAGTGAGCACAGATACGTACAGACATACACACACCCAAGCACAGTGAATACGAAAAGGACTGTGGGTTGGCATCAGAAGAGGAGCAGATAGGGGAACAATAATAAGACGAACCTACAGGGGCTGGAGGCACTTCCTGCTTGAGACAGGGACTCCCATAATTTCCAGGTCTTGTCCCACCTATGTCTGAGGACATCTCTAGAAGTCCATGTGGCCATCAGCCCTGGTGTGCATCTGGGGACACTGACAGGCTTTGAGAGAAAGGGACTCATTCAGGACGGAGAACAGGTTGAAAATGGGAGGTGAGTCTGGGCCCAGGTCTGTCAACCAAGAGCTGCACACACAACCTGCCCAGGAGCTGTGTGGAGGGCTGTGTGGTGCTACTGAGTGAGGCCCGGGGCTGAGTGGATGAGGGATGAGCAGTCAGGATCCTGAGGGCTATGTGCAGGGCTGTCAACTGTCAATCCCATGAAGGGGCCCCCGGGTGGTGAAGTCACTTCCGCGACGGCAGACCCTAAGACAACTTGGAACCCTGCAACAAGGCACACACCTAGCAACAGCTTCAGAGCCAGTTGAGCCTCACTTGACTGGAAAGACTTCATTCAGAAGGATGTTCCCCAGCTGTGTCTTGACTGACCAGGGATTTTGCTTCAGGAAACCCTGGAGGGAGAGGTTTTTCAGATGTTTCAGGCAGTACAGTGCTCAACCTGGATGCCTCTGGTCCTTTACCAGGAGGGCACCGAAGGTAACTCCAGGCAATCTAGAGCTGGCCACACCAGGCAATGTCATCACCGGGAGCCCTCCCTAGGCAGCACCAGGTGCCCTCATCTCCATGTGCAGGAAAGTGGGACTTGAGGGGAGGTTCTCCCTCTGAGCAGAAGCAGGTTGGTGGGCACGTGGTGACCTGGGGGTCCTGTCACGGTCACACCGGAGGATGGGCTGTCAGCAGGGAAATAGTATCCCTGAGGTGCTTTCATTGAAGAGTGAGGGACTCCATTATCTGAATGACTGCCTGAGGAAGTGCGATTGCAGCAGGTGGAGGGCTGGCCGAATCCTGGATCCCACATAACTTCGGGTTCCTACTGAAGGCAGAGATCTGGCAGCTTCTCCTGGAAAAGTGGAAAGGAGTCCAGGAGATCTGTGGACGACGCTGGGATGTTGTGAGAAGCATCTGGGAGGCCAGAGCTCAGTTCAGCCCTCAAGAGAGTCCACACCTGCCCTCTCTCCATCAAAGCCCTGCCCCCCCCAACCTGGGACCGAGATCACATGGTGTGGTGTGCTCACTGTCTGGTGGAACCTCAGCTGGGATGCCCAGCTGGTGTTCAAAGGATCCAGTGACACCTGAGCCCTCGCTGGTAAAGGATGAGTGTTAGTGGCAGGAGGAGAGCCAGGCAGATCCCTCACTGATGCAGCAGCCTTCAAATGTACGAGGTAAATCTGTGGTGTTAGGAGACCCACAGGAAGCCTGGCAGCTCACAGAGACTGATTGTGCCCTCCTTGGCCAGATACTCCAGAGAATGCTTTGTGTTCCAGAGTAGACGCCCGGCCTGCCCTGGCAGTGATGACACCAGTGTGCGGGGCAGTGGGAGGGTCAGTGCACTATGTCAGGCTGCCCTCAGGAAGTGGACAGATGGTCACGCCATGTATCAAAGGCTGTCACTTGAGCAGGCTCCTTTGTGGCCCTTCCCCTGTGTCTTTTTTTCTTATCTGTCACTAATATTTTTTGGAACCCTGACTTAAGATGCATATATCTTTCCTTGTCTCACAGGGGTTTTGTTTCTCTTCATTTCTGAGGTATTTGTAAGGCCTCAGACAAAGCAGAACTTACCCCCATTTCTCAGTGAGACTCCTTGCATGCTTTGTTGCTTTTGAATTGTGTGTCTTTTTATATACTTTGGATAGGAACCCTTATTGGACATGATAATTGTGAATAAGTTCTCCATTTCATACATCATTTCTCATTTTATTGATGGTTCCCTGTGGCGAGGCTTTCAAGTTTGATGTACACACTCTTGTTCACTTTTCCTTTCACTTCTTTTCCTTTTGGAATTACTCCCAAATTTCATTGCCAAGACTGATGTACAGGAACAAAGTACCCCTTCCATTCTAGGAGCTAAATGGTTTAAGTAGTTCTGTTCAAGCTTTTAATACGTTAGAAACTGGATAACCTTACATCCTAGAATTTGCTTACCATTCTTCACTGTTTGCGGGTGGTGTTCCTGTGGCGTCTATGGAGTGAGCGCAGATACCGACACACACACAGACACCCAAGCACAATGGATACAAAAAGGACAGTGGGTTCTCATCAGAAGAGGGAAAGATAGGAGAAGGGAAATAAAATGAACCTACAGGGGCTGGAAGCACGGCCATCCTGAGACATGGACTCCCATATTTTCCAGGTCTTGTCCCTCCTATGTCTGAGCACATCCCTAGAAGTCCATGCGGTCATCAGCCCCAGTTTGCAGCTGGGAACACTGACAGGCTTTGAGAGAAAGGGACTCATTCAGGATGGAGAACTGTTGGGAAACGGGAGGTGAGTTTGGGCCCAGGTCTGTCAACTCAGAGCTGCACACACAGCCTGCCCAGGAGCTGTGTGGAGGGTTATATGGTGCAATTGAGTGAGGCCCGGAGCTGCGTGGATGAGGGATGAGCAGTCAGAATCCTGAGGGCTATGTGCAGGGCTGTCAACTGTCAAACACAGGAAGGGGCCCCTGGGTGGTGAAGTCACTTTCCCGATGGCAGACCCTAAGAAAACTCTGAAACCTGTAACCAGGCACCCACCTTCTGGCAACAGTGCCACAGAGAGTTGGGGCTCACTTGGCTGGAGAATCTTCATCCAGAAGCATGGTCTCCAGCTGTGTCTCAACTGACCAGGGATTCTGCTTCAGGAAACCCTGGAGGGAGATGTTTTTCAGAAGTTTCAAGTGGTTCAGTGCTCAACCTGGATGCCCCTGGTCCTTTACCAGGAGGGCACCTGTGGTAACCACTGGCAATCTAGAGCTGGACACAACAGGCCTGGCTCCGTCACTGGGAGCCCTCCTTGGGCAGCGCCAGATTCCCTCATCTCCATGTGCATGAAAGTGGGACTTGAGGGGAGGTACTCCCTTTGACGGGAGCAGGTTGGTGGGCACGTGGTGACTTGGGTTCCTGTCACAATCACACCTGAAGACGGGCTGTCAGTAGGGAAATAGGATCCTTGAGATGCTTTCACTGGAGAGCGAGGGACTCCATTTTCTGAATGACTGCCTGAGAAAGTGCAATTGTGGCATGGGGAGGGCTGTCAGAATCCTGGATCCCACATAACTCCGGGTTCCTCCTGAAGGCAGAGATCTGGCAGCTTCTCCTGGAAAAGAGGAAAGGAGTCTATATATAACTATATCTATAAAGCTCTATATCTAACTTGAAACCTATTCTAACTTCTATCACATCCACTGTATATGTCATCCCAGCCACTGTGTCAAAGATATCACACCAACTCTTTAGGACATCACAGGTGACATAGGTATTCCATTATATGCACTATACATGATATAATACCCACCCTTTATGACAACAACCCACAGGATTAATGACATCACATGCACTATATATGATATGTTATCTACTGTGTATGATATCACATTCACTATATGTGTGACATCACACAATGCCTGTATCTCTGACATCACACCCTCTATGTTTATGACATATCCACTTTACATGGCATCACACACAGTGTTATGACAACACAACAAATGTGAAACTTCACAGCCACTATGTCTGACATCGAACCCAATGTATCTCTCTCATCACACACAGTGGATCAGTTTTATCAAACCCACTGTATGTATGACATCACAGCCACTATGTATATGACATCATATGAACTACATGTGACATCACATCCACAATTTAGGACATCACATCACTTTATTTATGACATCAGGTCCACTCTATCTGACCTCACTTCCACTGTATCTCTGTCATCACACCCACCCTATCGATGAAATCACAGCCAATATATATATGACATCACATCCAGTATATCTGTGACATCACATCCAATATATTTATGACATAATATCCACTAAGTATGACATCACAACACACTTTGTTGATGATGCAACACTCGGCATATGTATGACATCCTTTGCACTGCATATGACAATGCACCCACTCTATCACACAAAACCACAGTATTTATAAAGTCACAAACACTTCAGGCAGGACAACACAGCCCCTGTATCAAACATCGCACCCACTATATCTATGTCATCACACCGTCTCCACTGACATCTCACACACTTTGAATGACATCACACTCACCTTCTGTGTGACATCATATGAAATATATATAACATCACACCCGATCCTTATTTCATCGCACTACTGTACTTATGACATCACAGCCTCTATATATGAAACCACAACAAGTATGAGGCAACATATACACTTAACATGTGACATCAGAGCCACTATCTGTGTCATCAAACCCACTGAATAGACAACATCACACCCACTCTTTTTAGGACATCACACTCACCATATGTGTGGCATCGTTTGCATTATACAATACATCACATCCTCTCTTTTTGACGTCAAACCACAATTTTGAGGACATCACACCCACTATATTAGACATTGTGTCCACTCTATCTGTGTCATCACACCAAATCTGTCGATGATATAACAGCCACTATATGTATGATATCACATCCAATATATGTGAGACCTTCTGTCCACTATATTAATGACATCTTACCCACTATCTATGACATCACAGCCCTATGTGTTGATTACACTACACTCGGCATATGTATGACATCATTAGAACTACAGAAGATGTCACATACACTCTATCACACCAAGACACAATCTTTATGACTTCACATCCACTTCAGGCATGACATCACACCCCCTGTATCAGACATCACACCAACTGTATCTTTGTCATCACAACCTCTCCACTGTTATCATACCCACTTTTGTATGACATCACACCCACTGTATGTGTGATATCATATGCACTATATATAACATCATATCTTCTGATTACATCATCACACTGCTGTACTTATGACAGCACATCCTTGACATATGAAACCACATCCAGTATGCAGTTCAAAATATTCACTATCCATGTGACATCACAGTCACTAGTCTGTGTCATCACACCCACTGTATTGAGACCATCACACCCACTCTTTGTATGACATCACACTCGGCATAAGTATAGCATCTTTTGCACTTTAGCAGATATTACATACTCAATTTATGAAATCAAACCACCATTTTTATGATATCACACCACTATATATGACATCATATCGATGCTATTTCTGTCACCACATCCACACTATTGATGATATCACACCAACACTATTTATGAGATCTCATCTTCTATATATGTCAATATCATATCCATTGTATACAACATATTCACTATATCTTTACCATCACAGCCACTGTACTTGTGTCTCACACCCACTCTTTCCATGATATCAAAAACTTTGTATATATGACACTGCACCCACTATATGTTTAACATCAGATACACTATATAAGGTATCACATCCACAGTTTATGACATCACACTACATTATTTATGACATCACATGCACTCTTTTCATGTCATCACTCCCACCATATCTAATATTGCATCCACAGTATATGTGTCCTCACAACACCGCTAAGTATGATCTCTGAACAACTGTATGTATGACATCACACCCACTTTATATATGACATCTTATGCACCATACATAACATCACATCCACTCTTTGAGTTCACACCATTGTAGTAACCACATTACATCCACTGCATTCATCACATCACACACACTATATACGACATCACACACATGACAACACAAAAGATATATCTGCCATCTCACTCTCTATATCTGACACTACATCCACTGCATCTGTGTCATCAAACCCAGTGTATCAATTGTGTTACACCCACTCTCTATGACATTACACACTATATGTATGACAACACATTCAGTATGCATGACATAACATGAACATTATATGACATCACTCCCATATAGGTATGACATCACATCAAGTGTATTTATGCCATCATATGCAATATATATTATATCACCTATACTGTTTCATGAAAAGAAAACGTCTCTACCTGGCATCTCACCCACTGTATTTGACATCACAGCCACTGCATCTGTGTGGCCACACCCGCTCTATCAATGCCTTCACAACAATTATGTAAGTCTTCACACTTGGCACAGTTATGACATCATACACTCCCTACATCACATCAAATTCAGACTTTATGACATCAATTGTCACTATGTAGGACATCATAAACACTGCATACATGACATCAGATCTCCTATATATGACATCACATCCACGGTTTATGACATCTCATCACGTATACCTGTGACATCACAGTCACTATATTGGTAACATAACACCCACTACGTTTGTGAATATATGTCAACTATATTTGAAATGAAACACACTGTGTTAAGACAATGCAACCACTATATATGTCATCACAGTCTTCATGTCTGTGTCTCTGTGATCACACACACTGTATCAATGATATAACACACACTCTATTTATGACATCACATTTACTGTATATATGGCACATTATGCACTGTATATGACATCTCACCCACGATTTATGACATCACAACATTCTACTCATGACATCAATGTTTTTATATCTCACCTCACACTGATTATATCTGACAGCTCATCCTCTGTATCTCTGTTATCACACCCAGATTATCGATCATACAACCCCCATTGTATGTATGATAACACAGCCACAATATGTCTGACATTTTATGAACTACATCTCAGATCACATCCACTCTTTATTGTATCACACCAGGCTATGACATCACAACCACTGCATTCACTTCATCACACCCAGGATACCTGTCATCACATCCAGTGTAGCTGGACCATTACTTAGAGAGTACGGATTATACCACACCTGCTATATGTGTGACATGAAACCCACTATATGTATGACATCACAGGAATTCTATATGACATCACACTCATTCTTTCTGACATAACAGTACTGTATTCATGATGTCACATCCACTCTATTCATGACAGCACACCCAGTCTATATGTTATCACATACTCTATAATTAGGACCTCACAGCCACTGTATCTATGACAAGACATCTCCTTAGGTTTATGACATCATACTCAGTATATATGACATCTCATATGGTGTATGAATGACAGTACAACCACAGTATCCGACATCACACTCACAGTATGTGTGTAATCACATCCAATTGATTGTTGACATCACACCCTATGTATCTATGAAATCACACCCACTGCATGTAGGACACATTAGGCACTATTTATGACATCACATCCTCTCTTGATGACATCATACCATTGTTTATATCTCATGGTACCCACTATGTTTACGATATCATATCCACTCTATATGATGCCACACACACTGTGTGTACGACAACACAAGTTCTATATCTTACTTGAAACCCATTCTATCTGCCATCACATCTACTGTATATGTCACCACACCCACTCTGTCAAAAACATAACAACAACTATGTAAGACATCACAGGTGGCATATATATACCATAATGTGCACTATACATGACACCATATCCACCCTTTAAGACAACAACCCTTAGTATTTATGACATCACATGCCCTTTATTGATGACATCACGTGGACTATACATGACATGTCATCTACTGTGTATGATATCAAATTCACTATATGTGTGACATCACAAAATGCCTGTATCTCTGACATCACACACTCTATGTTTATGACATATCCACTTTATATGGCATCACACACAGTGTTATGACAACACAACCATTGTGTATCTTCACCACCACTATGTCTGACATCACACCCACTGTATCTGTGTCATCACACACAGTGGATCAATTTTATCAAAACCAGTGTATACATGACATCACAGCCACTATGTGTATGACATCATATGCACTACATGTGACATCACATCCACAATTTAGGACATCACACCACTTTATATATGACATCAGGTCCACACTATCTGACCTCACTTCCACTGTATCTCTGTCATCACACCCACCCTATCAATGATATCACAGCCACTATATGTATGACCGCACATCCAGTATATCTGTGACATCACATCCACTATATTTATGACATAATATCCACTAAGTATGACATCACAACACTCTGTGTTGATGACACAACACTCCGCATATGTATCACACCCTTGGCACTGCAGATGACAACGCACCCACTCTATCACACCAAAATATAGTATTTATGATTTCACATCTTCTTCAGGCAGGACAACACAGCCCCTTATCAGACATCCCACCCACTTTTTCTGTGTCATCACATGGTCTCCACTGACATCTCACCCACTTTTGTATTACATCACACACACCTTCTGTGTGACATCATATGAACTATATATAACATCACACCCAATCCTTATGTCATCACACTTCTGTACTTATGACATCACAGACTCTATATATGAAACCATATCCAGTATGAGGGAAACATATACGCTTAACATGTGACATCACAGCCACAATCTGTGACATCACACCCACTGTATAGACAACATCACATGCAATCTTTTTATGATATCACACTCGCCATATATGTGGCATCGTTTGCATTATACAAGGCATCACATCCTCACTATTTAACCTCAAACCACCATTTTGAGGGCATCACACCCACTATATTAGACATCGTGTCCACTGTATGTGTCATCACATGATCTCTATCGATGGTATCACAGCCTCAATATGTATGTTATCACATCCAGTATATGTGAGACATTCTGTCCACTATATTTATGACATGATACCCACTATGTATGACAACACAACCCTGTGTGTTGATTACATCACACTGGGCACATGTATGACATCATTTGCCCTATAGAAGACATCACATCCATTCTATCACAACAAGCCACAGTCTTTATGACTTCACATCCACTTCAGGAATGACATCAAACACACTCTATCAGACATTGCACCAACTGTATCTTTGTCATCACAACCTCTCCACTGAAATCACACCCACTTTTGTATGACATCACACCCACTATATGTGTGACATAATATGCACTATATATATCATCATATCCACTGCTTATGTCCTCACACTACTCTAGTTATGACAGCACAAACTTGACATATGAAACCACATCCAGTATGCAGTTCAACATATACAGTATCCATGTGACATCACAGTCACTAGTCTGTGTCATCACACCCAATGTATTGAGAGAATTACACCCACACTTTGTATGACATCACACTCGGCATACGTATAGCATGTTTTGCACTACAGAAGACATTACATCCTCACTTTATGAAATCAATCCACCATTTTAATGATATCACACCCACTATATTTGACATCGCATTGACTCTATTTCTGTCACCATATCCACTATATTGATGATATCACACCAACTCTATTTATGAGATCTCATCCTATATATATGTCGACATCATATCCATTGTATACAACAACATAATCACTATATTTGTACCATCATAGCCACTGTACCTGTGTCTCACACGCACAGTTTCCATGATATCACACTCTTTGTATATATGACAATGCACCCACTATATGTATGACATTAGATACACTCTATAAGGTATCACATCCACAGTTTATGACATCTCACCACATTATTTATGACATCACATGCACTGGATTCATGTCCTCATTCCCACGATATCTAACACTACATCCACTGTATCTGTGTCTTCACAACCTCTCTACGTATGGTCTCTCAACAACTGTATGTATGACATCACACCCACTTTATATATGACATTTTATGCACCATACATAACGTCACATCCACTCTTTAAGTTCCCACCATTGTAGAAACCATATTACATCCACTGCATTCATGACATCACACACACTATATATGACATTGCATACATGAGAACACAAAAGTTATATATGCCATCTCACCCTCTATATCTGCACTACATCTACTGTATCTGTGTCATCAAACCTTGTGTATCAATTGTATTACACCCACTCTCAGTATGACATTACGCACTATATGTATGAGATCACATTCACTATGCATGACATCACATGAACACTCTATGGCATCACAACTGTACATGTATGACATCACATCCAGTATATTTATGACATCATATTCAATATATATGATATCACCCATACTGTTCCATTAAAACAAAACGACTATACCTGTTATCTCACCCACTGTATTTGACATCACAGCCACTGCATCTGTGTGGCCACACCCGCTCTATCAATGCCTTCACAACAATTATGGAAGTACTCACACTTGGCATACGTATGACATCATACACACCCTGCATCACATCAAATTCAGACTTTATGACATCCATCGTCAGTATTTAGGACATCCCAAACACTGCATACATGACATCAGATATCCTATTTATGACATCACATCCATGGTTTATGACATCTCATTCCCTATACCTGTGACATCACAGCCACTATATTACAAACATAACACCCACTATGTTTGTGAATACATATCAACTATATTTGACATGAAACACACTGTGTTCAGACAATAAAACCACTATATATTACATCACAGTCTTCATGTCTCTGTATGATGACACCCACTGTATCAATGATATAACACACACTCTATTTATGACATCATATCTACTGTATATATGGCGCAATATGCAATGTATATGACATTTCACCCATGATTTATGACATCGCAACACTCTACTCATGACATCAAAGTTATTATATCTCACCTCACACTGATTATATCTGACAGCGCATCCCATGTATCTCTGTCATCACACCCAGACTATCGATCATACAACCCCCATTGTATGTATGATAACAGAGCCACAATATGTATGACATCATATGAACTACATATGACATCACAACCACTCTCTATGATATCACATCATGCTATGACATCAAACCCACTGCATTCATGTTATCACACCCAGGATACCTATAATCGCACCCATTGTAGCTGGTCCATTACTTATACTGTACTGATCATACCACACCTGCCATATGTGTGACATGAATCCCACTATATGTATGACATCAGAGGAAATCTATATGACCTCATACTCATTCTTTACGACATAACAATACTGTATTCATGACGTCACATCCACTCTATTCATGACAGCACACCCAGTATATATGTTATCACATACTCTATAATTAGGACATAACAGCCACTGTATCTATGACAAGACATCCCTTTATGTTTACGACATCATACTCAGTATATATGACATCTCATATGGTGTATGAATGACAATACAACAATGGTATCCAACATCACACTCACATTATCTATGTAATCAAACCCACTTGACTGGTGACATCACACCCTATGTATGTGTGAAATCACACCCACTGCATGTAGGACACCATAGGCACTATTTATGACATCACATATTCTCTTGATGACATCACACCATTGTTTGTATCTCATTGTACCAACTATGTTTATGGCATCATATCCAGTCTATATCATGTCACACACACTGTGTGTATGACAACACAAGCTCTGTATCTGACTTGAAACCCTTTCTATCTGCCATCACATCTACTGTATATGTCATTACACCCACTCTGTCGAAGACATCACAACAACTATGTAGGACATCACAGTTGTCATATATATGCCATAATGTGCACTATACATGACACCAAATCCACCCTTTAAGACAACAACCCTTAGTATTTATGACATCACAGGCCCTTTATTGAAGACATCATGTGCACTATACATGACATGTCATCTACTGTGTATGATGTCACATTCTCTATATGTGTGACATCACACAATGCCTGTATCTCTGACATCAAACACTCTATGTTTATGACATATCCACTTTATATGGCATCACAAACAGTGTTATGACAACACAACCATTGTGTAACTTCACCGCCACTATGACTGACATGTCACCCAATGTATCTGTGTCATCACACACAGTGGATCAGTTTTATCAAACCCAGTGTATGTATGGCATCATAGCCACTATGTGTATGACATCATATGCACTACATGTGACATCACATCCACAATTTAGGATATCACACCACATTATGTATGACATCAGGTCCACTCTATCTGACCTCACTTCCACTGTATCTCTGTCATCACACCCACCCTATCGATGATATCACAGCCACTATATGTATGACCTCACATCCAGTATATCTGTGACATCACATCCACTATATTTATGACATAATATCCACTAAGTATGACATCACAACACTCTGTGTTGATGATGAGCACTCAGCATATGTATCACATCCTTTGCACTGCGGATGACAATGCACCCACTCTGTGACACCAAACCACAGTATTTATGATGTCACATCCACTTCAGTCAGGACTGCACAGCCCCTCTATCAGATATGGCACCCACTCTATCTATGTCATTGCACCATCTCCACTGACATCTCACCCACTTTTGTATGACATCAGACCCACCTTCTGTGTGACATCATATGAACTATATATAACATCATACCCAATGCTTATGTCATCACACTACTGTAATTATGACATCACAGCCTCTGTATATGAAACCACATCCAATATGAGGGCAACATATACACTTAACATGTGACATCACAGCCACTATCTGTGTCATCACACCCACTGTATAGACAACATCACACCCACTATATGTGCGACATCATATGCACTATATATATCATCATATCCACTGCTTATGTAATCACACTACTATACTTATAACAGCACAACCTTGACATATGAAACCACATCCAGTATGCAGTTCAAAATATACACTATCCATGTGACATCACAGTCACTAGTCTGTGTCATCACATCCAATGTATTGATAGCATCACACCCACTCTTTGTATGACATCACACTCATCATAGGTATAGCATCTTTGCACTACAGAAGATATTACATCCTCACTTTATGAAATCAAGCCAACATTTTTATGATATCACATCCACTATATTTGACATCGTATCGATGCTATTTCTGTCAACACATCCACAATATTGAAGATATCACACCAGTCCTATTTATGAGATCTCATCCTCTATATAAGTCAACATCATATCCATTGTATACAACAACATATTCACTATATTTGTACCATCACAGCCACTGTACCTGTGTCTCACACCCAACTTTCCATGATACCATTCCCTTTGTATATATGATATTGCACACACTATAAGTTTAACATCACATACTCTATATAAGGTATCACATCCACATTTTATGACATCATGCCACATTATTTATGACATCACATGCACTGTATTCATGTCATCACTCCCACGAGAACTAACACTGCATCCACAGTATCTGTGTCCTCACAACCCCTCTAATTATGATCTCTGTACAACTGTATGTATGACATCACACACACTTTATATATGAAATCTTATGCACAACACATAATGTCACATCCACTCTTTGAGTTAACACCATTGTTGTAACCACATTACATCCACTGTATTCATGATATCACACACAATATATATGACTTTACACACATGAAAACACAAAAGTTATATCTGCATCTCACCCTCTATATCTGACACTACATCCACTGTATCTGTGTCATCAAACCCAGTGTATCAGTTGTATTACACCCACTTGCTGTATGACATTACACACTATATGTATGACATCACATTCAGTATGCATGACATCACATGAACACTTTATGAGATCACACCCATATAGGTATGACATCACATCCAGTGTATTTATGACATCATATCCAATATATATGATATCACCCATATTTTTCATTGAAAACAAAATGACTATACCTGGCATTGCACCCACTGTATTTGACATCACAGTCACTGAATATCTGTGGTCACAACTGCTCTATCTATGACTTCACAACAATTATGGAAGTATTCACACTTGGCACACATATGACATCATACACAACCTGCATCACATCAAATTCAGACTTTATGAGATCAATCGTCAGTATTTAGGACATCACATACACTGCATACATGACTTCAGATCTCCTATATATGACATAACATCCACGGTTTATGACATCTCATCCACTATACCTGTTACATCACAGCCACTATATCGGTAACATAACACCCACTATGTTTGTGAATACATATCAACTATATTTGACATGAAACACACTATGATAAGACAATGCAACCACTAAATATGACATTACACTCTTCATGTGTGTGTCTGTGTGATCATACCCACTGTATCGATGATATAACACACACTCCATTTATGACATCACATTTCCTGTATATATGGCACAATATGCACTGTATATGACATCTCACCCATGATTTATGACATCGCAACACTCTACTCATAACATCAAAGCTATTATATCTCACCTCACACCGATTATATCTGACAGCACATCCACTGTATCTCTGTCATCACACCCAGATTATCGATCATTCAACCCCCATTGTAAGTATGATAACAGAGCCACAATATGTATGACATCATATGTAATACTTATGACATCACATCACTCTTTTTGATATCACAACATGCTATGACTTCACACCCACTGTATTCTTGTCATCACACCCAAGATACCTGTCATTGCATCCATTGTAGCTGGACCATTAATTATAGTGTACTGATTATACCACACTTGCTATATGTGTGATATGAAACCCACTATATGTATGACATCACAGGAATTCTATATGACATCACACTCATTCTTTATGACATTACAATGCTGTATTCATGACGTCACATCCACTCTATTCATGACAGCACACCCAGTTTATGTCATCACATAATCTATTCTTGCGACATCACAGACACTATATCTATGACAAGACATCTCCTTAGGTTTATGATATCATACTCAGTATATATGACATCTCATATGGTGTATGAATGACAATACAACCACGGTATCTGACATCTCACTCACAGTATCTGTGTAATCACACCCACTTGATTGATGATATCAGAATCTATGTATGTAGGAAATCACACCCATTGCATGTAGGACACCATAGGCACTTTTTATGACATCACATCCTCCCTTGATGACATCATACCAATGTTTGTATGTCATGGCACCCACTATGTTTATGACATCATATCCATTATATATAGTGTCACACACACTGTGTGTATGACAACACAAGCTCTATATCTGACTGGAAACCAATTCTATATGCCATCACCTCCACTATATATGTCATCACAGCCACTGTGTCGAAGACATCACAGCAACTATGTAAGACATCACAGGTGGCATATATATGCGATCATGTGCACTATACATGAAAACATATCCACCCTTTAAGACAACAACCCTTAGTATTTATGACATCACATGCCCTTTATTGATGACATCACGTGCACTATATATGACAATCATCTACTCTGTATGATATAACAATCACTATATATGTGACATCATACAATGCCTGTATGTCTGACATTACACACTCTATGTTTATGATATATCCACTTTATATGGCATCACACACAGTGTTATGACAACCCATCCATTGTGTAAATTGACAGCCACTATGTCTGACATCACACCCACTGTATTTGTGTCATCACACACGGTGGATCAAATTTATCAAACCCAGTGTATGTATGACATCACAGCCACTATGTGTATGACATAATATGCACTACCGGTGACATCACATCTACAATTTAGGACATCACACCACTTTATATATGACATCAAGTCCACTCTATCTGACGTCACTTCCACTGTATCTCTGTCATCACATCTACCCTATCGATGATATCACAGCCACTATATGTATGACCTCACAACTAGTATATTTGTGACATCACATCAACTATATTTATGACATAATATCCACTAAGTATGACATCACAACACTCTGTGTGGATGATGCATCACTCGGCATATGTATGACATCCTTTGCACTGCAGATGACAATGCCCCCACTCTATCACACCAAACCACAGTTTTTATGATGTCACATCCACTTCAGGCAGGACAACACAGCCCCTGTATCAGACATCACACCCACTGTGTCTATGTCATCACATGGTCTCCATTGACATCTTACCCACTTTTGTATGACATCACACCCACATTCTGTGTGACATCATATGAACTATATATAACATCACACCCAATCCTTATGTCATCACACTACTGAACTTATGACATCACAACCTCTATATTTGAAACCATGTCCAGTATGTGGGCAACATATACACTTAGCATGTGACATCACATCCACTATATGCGTCATTCCACCCACTGTATAGACTACATCACACCCACTCTTTTTAAGACATCACACTCACCATATGTGTGGCATTATTTGCATTATACAAGACATCACAGCCTCACTTTTTGACCTCAAACCACCATTTGGAGGACATCACACCCACTATATTAGACATCGTATCCACTGTATCTGTGTCATCACATCAACTCTATCGATGATATCACAGCCACTATATGTATGATATAACATCCAGTATATGTGAGACATTCTGTCCACTATTTTTATGACATCATATCCACTATGTATGACCACACAACCCTGTGTGTTGATTACACCACACTTGGCACATGTATGACATCATTTGCACTGCAGAAGACGTCACAACCACTCTATCACACCAAGCCACAATCTTTATGACTTCACATCAACTTCAGGCATGACATGACACCTCCTGTATCAGACATCGCACCAACTGTATCTTTGTCATCACAACCTCTCCACTGATATCGCACCCAGTTTTGAATGACATCACACCCACTATATGTGTGATGTCATATGCACTATATATAACATCATATCCACTGTTTAGGTCATCACAATATTATACTAATGACAGAACAAGCTTGACATGTGAAACCACATCCAGTATGCAGTTCAAAATATACACTATCCCTGTGACATCACAGTCAGTAGTATGTGCCATCACACCCACTGTATTGAGAGCATCACACCCACTCTTTTTATGACTTCACAATCGGCATAGGTATAGCAACTTTTGCACTGTAAAAAACATTACATCCTCACTTTATGAAATAAAACTACCATTTTTATGACATCACAACCACTATATTTGACATTGTATTGATGCAATTTCTGTCACCACATCCACTCTATTGAAGATATCACACCAACTATATTTATGAGATCTCATCCTGTATATATGTCGACATCATATCCATTGTATAAAACAACATATTTGCTATATTTGTATCATCACAGCCACTGTATCTAGGTCTCACACCCACGCTTTGCATGATATCACACCATTGGTATATATGACATTACACACACTATATATTTAACATCACATACATTATATAAGGTATCACATCCACATTTTATTATATCATGCCACAATATTTATGACATCACATGCACTGTATTCATGTCATCACTCCCATGATATCTAACACTGCATCCACAGTATCTGTGTCCTCACAAGCACTCTACATATGATTTCTGAACAACCGTATGCATGACACCACACCCACATTATACATAACATCTTATGCACCATACACAGCGTCACATCCATTCTTTCATTTCACACATTGCAGTAACCATTGTAGTAACCACATTACATGCACTGCATTCATTACATCACACACACTATATACGATATCACACACATGACAACACAAAAGTTATATCTGCCATCTCACCCTCTATAACTGACAGTACATCCTCTGTATCTGTGTCATCAAACCCAGTGTATCAATTGTATTACCCCCAATCGCTGTATGACATTACACACTATATGTACGACATCACAATCAGTGTGCATGACATCACATGAACAATTTATGACATCACACCCGTATAGGCATGACATCAAATTCAGTATATTTATGACATCATATCCAATATATATGATATCACCCATACTGTTTCATGAAAACAAAACGACTATACCTGGCATCTCACCCACTGTATTTGACATCACAGCCACTGCATCTGTGTGGTCTCACCCACTCTATCAATGCCTTCACAACAATTATTGAAGTCTTCACACTTGGCACAAGTATGACATCATACACACCCTGCATCACATCAAATTCAGACTTTATGACATCAATCATCAGTATTTAGGACATCACAAACACTGCATTCATGACATCAGATCTCCTATATATGACATCACATCCACGATTTATGACATCTCATCCCCTATACCTGTGACATTACAGCCACTATAGCGGTAACATAACACCCACTATGTTTGTGAATACATATCAACTATATTTGACATGAAACACACTGTGCTAAGACAATACAAACACTATATACGACATCACACTCTTCACGTCTTTGTCTGTGTAATCACACCCTCTGTATCGATGATATAACACACACTCTATTTATAACATCACATCTCCTGTATATATGGCCCAATATGCACTGTATATGACATCTTACCCATGATTTATGACATCACAACACTCTACTCATGACGTCAAAGCTATTATATCTCACCTCACATCGATTACATCTGAGAGCACATCCACTGTATCTCTATCATCACACCCAGATTATCAATCATAGAACCCCCATTGTATGTATGATAACACAGCCACAATATGTATGATATCATATTAACTACATATGACATCACATCCATTCTTTATGATATCACACCACGCTATGACATCACATCCACTGTATTCACTTCATCACACCCAGGATACCTGTCATTACATCCAATGTAGCTGGACCATTACTTATAGTGTACTGATTTTACCACAGGTAGTATTTGTGTGACCTGAAACCCACTATATTTATGACATCACAGGAATTCTATATGACATCACACTCACTCTTTAAAGCATAACAATACTGTATTCATGATTTCACATCCACTCTATTCATGACAGCACACCCAGTCTACATGTTATCATATACTCTATAATTTGGACATCACAGCCAGTGTATCTATGACAAGATATCTACTTAGGTTTATGACACCATACTGAGTATATGTGACATCTCACATGGTGTATGAATGACAATACAACCACGGTATCTGACATCACATTCACAGTATCTGTGTAATCACACCCACTTGATTTATGATATCACACCCTATGTAAGTATGAAATCACACCCACTGCATGTAAGACACCATAGGCACTATTTATGACATCACATCCTCTCTTGAATCATACCATTGTTTGTATGTCATGGCACCCACAATGTTTGTGATATCATATCCACTATATATGATGTCACACACACTGTGTTTATGAAAACACAACACTATATCTGACTTGAAACCCATTCTATCTGCCATCACATCTACTGTATCTGTCATCACCACCCACTCTGTCGAAGACATCACACTTACTATGTAAGACATCACAGTTGGCATATGTATGCCATCATGTGCACTATACATGACACCATATCCTCCCTTTAAGACAAGAACCCTTAGTATTTTTGACATCACATGCCCTTTTTTGATGATATCACATGCACTATATATGACATGTCATCTACTGTGTATGATATCACATTTACTATATGGGTGACATCACAAAATGCCTGTATCTCTGACATCACACACTCTATGTTTATAACATATCCACTTTATATGGCATCACACACATTGTTATGACAGCACAACCATTGTGTAACTTCACAGCAACTATGTCTGACATAAAACCCACAGTATCTCTGTCATCACACCCATTGTATCAATTTTATCAAGCCCAGTGTATGTATGACATTACAGCCACTATGTGTATGACATCATATGCACTATATGTGACATCACATAAACAATTTAGGAGATCACACCACTTTATGTATGACATCAGGTCCACTCTGTCTGACCTCACTTCCACTGTATCTCTGTCATCACACCCACCCTATCGATTATATCACAGCCACTATATGTATGACCTCACATCCAGTATATCTGTGACATCACTTCCACTATATTTATGACATAATATCCACTAAGTATGACATCACAAATCTCTGTGTTGATGACGCAACACTCGGCATATGTATGACATACTTTGCAAGGCAGATGACAATGCACCCACTCTATCACACCAAACCACAGTATTTATGATGTCACATCCACTTCAGGCATGACAACACAGCCCCTATATTAGACATTGCAACCACTGTACGTATGTCATCACACCATCTCCACTGACATCTCACCCACTTTTGTATGACAACACACCCACCTTCTGTGTGACATCATATGAACTATATATAACATCATACCCAATCCTTATGTCATCACACTACTGTACTTATGGCCTCACAGCCCCAAATATGAAACCACATTCAGTATGAGGGCAACATATACACTTAACATGTGACATCACAGACACTATCTGTCTCCTCACACATACTGTATATATTACACCACACCCTCACTTTTTATGACATCACACCAGCTGTAAGTGTGGCATCGTTTGCAGTATACAAGATATCACATCCTCACTTTTTGACCTCAAACCACCATTTTTAGGATATCACACCCACTATATTAGAAATTGTGTCCACTGTATCTGTGTCATCACACCAACTCTATTGATGATATCACAGCCACTATATGTATGATATCACATCCAGTATATGTGAGACATTCTTCCACTATATTTATGACATCATACCCACCCTGTGTTTTGATTACACCACACTCGACATATGTATGACATCATTTGCCCTACAGAAGACGTCACATCCACTCTATCACACCAAGCCACAATCTTTATGACTTCACATACACTTCAGTCATTACATCACACCCCCTGTATCAGACATCACACCAACTGTATCTTTGTCATCACAACCTCTCCACTGATATCACACCCACTTTTGTATGACATCACATCCACCTACTGTGTGATATCATATGCACTATATATAACATGATATCCACTGCTTATGTAGTCACATTACTCTACTTATGACAGCACAAACTTGACATATGAAACCACATCCAGTATGCAGTTCAAAATATACACTA
>JAGTXW010001337.1:315809-335738 GCA_020226075.1 Hydropotes inermis
ACACACACAGGGAATACGACATCATACAGAGTAGATGAGATGTCATATATAATGCCTGTGATGTAATGAATATAGTGCATGTGATGTCATAAATAGTAAGGGTTGTTGTCATAAAGTGTGGATATGATGTCCTATATAACGCATATGATGGCATACATATGCCACCTGTGATGTCTTACACAGTAGGTGTGATGTCTTCAACAGAGAGGGTGTGATCGCATATAGACTGGAAGCGATGTCAGTTTTAATGGGTTTCAAGTCAGATATAGAGCATTGGTAGTCATACACACAGTATGGGTGACATCATATATAATATATAATATATAAGATGTCATAAACATCATATATTATATATATAATATATATATAATATATAATATATATGATGTCATAAACAAAGTGTGTGCCATGATATAGAAACGATTGTGTGTTGACAGCAAGAGTGGATGTGATGTCATATAAAGTGCCTATGGTGTCATACATGTAGTGGGTGTGATTTCATATGTACATAGGTTGTGATGTCATCAATCAAGTGGGTTTGATTACACAGATACATTGAGTATCATGTCAGATACAGTCGTTGTGTTGTCATTCATTCTCCGTGTGAGATGTCATATACACTGACTCTAATGTGTAAAATATAGTAGGTTTCTTGTCATAGTTACAGTGTCTGTGATGTCACAATTAGAGTGTATGTCATGTCGTATACAGTGGCTGTGTAGTCAGGAATAGTGTGGATGTGATGTCATGAATACAGACTTTTGATGTCATAAAGAGTGGTTGTGATGTCACATAGAATTCATATGATGTCATACATATAGTGGGTTTGATATCACACATATTGCAGATGTGCTATAATCAATACACTGTAAATAATAGCTCAGCTACAGTGGATGTGATGACAGGTATCCTGGGTGTGATGACATGAATACAGTGTGTGTCAATGTCATAGCATGGTCTGATATCTTAAAGAGTCGATGTGATTTCATATGTATTCATATGATATCATAAATATTGTGCCTGTGTTATCATACATACAATGGGGGTTATATGATTGATAATCTGGGTGTGATGACAGAGATACAGAGGATGTGCTGTCAGATAAAATCAGTTTGATATGAGATATAATAGACTGATGTAATTGATAGAGTGTTGTGATGTGATAAATCGTGGGTGAGATGTCATATACAGTGCCTATGGGCCATAAATATATTAGGTGCCCTGTCATATATACAGTGTGTGTTATAACATCGATAGAGTGTCTATGATCACACAGATACACATATGGAGGTTGTGATTTCAGATATAGTGGTTGTGTTGTCTTAGAACTCTGTGTTTGATGTTAAATATACTTGACATGTATTCACAAACATAGTGTCTGTGATGTCACAGGTATAGGGGATGAGATGTCATAAACCCTGCAGGTGATGTCATATGTAGGGAATCTGATGTCATGAAAGCAGTGGTTGTGATGTCATACAGTGGCTTCCATGTCGTATAGAATGGATATGATATCATGAGTCATAGCGGATGTGATCTCAGAGATACAGTTGTTGTGATATCATCAATACAGTGGAGGTGATGACACGGATACAGTGGACTCGATGTCCAAAATAGTGGGTGTGATGAGGAAAACACGGTGGTTTGAGGTCATAAAGTGAGGATCTGATGTCTTGTATAGTGCAAACAATGCCACACATATGGCGAATGTGATGTCATATAAAGAGTGGGTGTGATATTGTCTATACAGTGGGTGTGAGTACACAGAGAGTGGCTATTATGTCTCATGTATAGTGTATATGTTGCACTACATACTGGATGTGTTTTCATATATAGAGGTTGTGATGTCATAAGTAAAATAGTGTGATGACATAAGGATTGTATATGATGTTCTCTATATAGTGCATATTATGTCACACAGAAGGTGCATGTGTTGTCATTCAAAATTGGGTGTGATATCAGTGGGGAGGTTGTGATGACAAAGATACAGTGGGTGCAATGTCTGATATAGGGGGTGTGATGTCATGCCTGAAGTGGATGTGACATCATAAATACTGTGGTGTAGTGTAATAGAGTGGATGTGATGTCATCAGCAGTGCAAAGGATGTCACACATATACCGAGTGTGGTGTCATCAACACAGAGTGTTGTGATGTCATACTTAATGAAAATTATATCCTAAATATAGGGGATATGATGTCACAGATATACTGGATGTGACACCATCCATAGAGTGGCTGTGATGTCATCGATAGTGTGGGTGTGATGACACAGATACAGTGGACGTGAGGTCAGATACAGTGGACTTGATGTCATACATAAAGTGGTGTGATGTCCTAAAGAGTGGATGTGATGTCATAGAGAGGAGATCTGATGTCATGAATGCAGTGTATGTGATGTCATAAAACATGATCATTGATGCCATAAAGTGTGAATGTGATGTGATGTAGATTGGATATGATGCCATACGTGCGCCAAGTGTGATGACTTGCAGACTTGTTGTGATGTCATCAATACAGTGCTACATCGCTACAGATGCGTGTGCCATTTGTGTGATCACACAGATACAGTGGAGGCGGTGTCAAAAATGGAGGGTGAGATGTCAGGTATAGTTGTTGTGTTGTCATGAAAGCAGTATGGTGATAGCATATGTATTGGATATGATGTCATAAATATACTGGGTGTGATGTTATACATAGAAGGGTATATTGTCATAAAGAGTTGTTGCGATAGCATGCATACTGAATATGATGTCACACATATAGTGTGTGTGATGTCATACAGGGAGTGGAGTGGTATAAGTGATACCCTGGGTTTGATGACACAGATACAGTGGATGTAGTGTTAGATATAGTGGGTCAGATGGCAGATATAACGTTTGTATCGCCATGTGTGTGATATCATATATAGGGTGTGTGATGTCATGAGTGCAGTGGATGTAATATGATAACTGCAATGGTGTGAAGTCATAAAGAGTGGATATGACGTTCTGTAGAGTGCATAAGATGGCAGACATAAGGTGGGGGTGATATCATAGAGAGAGTTGGTCTGAGACCATCAATGGAGTCGATTTGATGACACAGATAAGGTGGATGCCATTTCAGATATATTGGGATTGATGTCATGAACACAGTGCATGCGATCTCATAAATAATGTGGTGTAATATCATAAAATGTGGACATGGTGTTTTATAGAGTGTTTATGATATTATACATATAGTGGGTGTGATGTCCTATATACAAAGGGTCTTATATCGTTCAAAGAGTGGGTGTGATGAAACACATAATGTGCTGTGATGTCATATACAATGGATATGATGTCGTGAATTATAGTGGATGAGATCTCAAAAATTCAGTTGGTGTGATATCATCAATACAGTGAATGTGATGACACAGATACAGTGGATAAAATGTTAAATATAGTGGGTGTGATGTCATAAAAATGGTGGTTTGATGTCATAAAGCAAGGATGTGAAGCCTTGTATAGTGCAAAAGATGCCATATATTATCCGAGTCTGATGTCATACAGAGTGGGTGTGATGTTGTCAATAGAGTGAGAGTGATGATACAGATTAGTGGCTGTGATGTCACATGTATAGTGTATTTGTGGCCCTACATACTAGATGGGGTTTCATATATAGATGCTGTGATGTCATAAGTACAGTAGTGTGATGACATCAGGAGTTGGTATGATGTTATACAGAGTGCATATGATATCACACATATAGTGGGTATGATGTCATACCACAGTGGGTATGATATCAGTGGAGAGGTTGTGATGACAAAGATAGAGTGGGTGTGATGTCTGACACAGTGGGTGTGATGTCATGCCTGAAGTGGATGTGTCATCATAAATACTGTGGTTTGGTGTGATAGAGTGGATGTGACATCATCTGTAGTGCAAATGATGTTACACATATGCCGAGTGTAAAAACACACAGTGTTGTGTTGTCATACATAGTGGATATGATGTCATAAATATAGTGGATAGGATGTCACATGTATACTGTATGTGAGATCATACATAGGGTGGCTGTGATATCATTGAGAGAATGGGTGTGATTACACAAATACAGTGGAAGTGATGTCAGATAGACTGGATGTGATGTTAGATAGAGTGGACTTGATGTCATAAATAAAGTGGTGTGATGTAAAAGAGTGGATGTGATGTCATATGTAGTGCATATGGTATCATACATATAGATGCTGTGATGACATACATTCACTTTTCATAAAATTGGTACATTGTGTGTAATGTCAAACATACACTGAGTGTAATGTCAGGCATACTGGCAGTGAAGGCACACAATGGTTGTGTGGTCATAACACTGTGCGTGATGCCATATCAAGTGAATATGTCATAAACATATAGGGTTTAATGTCATAGATAGAGTCATTGTGTGATGTAACACACATAGTGAATGTGACATCATACAGTGTACATGAGATTTCATATATAATGCGTGTGATGTAATGAATATAGTGCATGTGATGTCATAAGTAGTAAGTGCTGTTGTCATAAAGTGTGGATATGTTGTCATGTATAATGCATATGATGGCATACATATGCCACCTGTGATGTCTGACACAGTAGGTGTGATGTCTTCGACAGAGAGTGTTTGATGACTTATAGAGTGGATGGGATGGCAGTTTTAATGGGTTCCAAGTCAAATATAGAGCTTGGGTAGGCATACACACTGTATGGGTGACACCATATATAATACATATGATGTCATAAACAGAGTGTGTGCCATGACATACAAACAATGGTGTGTTGCCAGCAAGAGTGGGTGTGATGTCATAAAAATGGGCTATGGTGTCATACATGCAGTGGGTGTGATTTCATATGTACATAGGTTGTGATCTCATCAATCAAGTGGGTTTGATTACACAGATGCATTGGGTATCGTGTCAGATACAGTCGTTGTGTTGTCATTCATTCACCATGTGAGATGTCATATACACTGAGTATAATGTCAAAAACATAGTAGGTGTCTTGTCATAGTTATAGTGGCTGTGATATCACATGTAGAGTGTATTTCATGTCATATACAGTGGGTGTGATGTCATGAGTAGTGTGGATGTGATGTCATGGATTCAGTCTTGTGATGTCATAAAGAGTGGTTGTGATGTCACATGGAATTCATATGATGTCATACATATAGTGGGTTTGATATCACACATATTGCAGATGTGCTATAATCAATACACTGTAAGTAATAGCTCAGCTACAATGGATGCGATGACAGGTATCCTGGGTGTGATGACATGAATACAGTGTGTGTGAATGTCATAGCGTGGTGTGATATCTTAAACAGTGGATGTGATGTCATATGTATTCATATGATGTCATACATATTGTGCCTGTGTTATCATAGATACAATGGGGGTTATATGATTGATAATCTGGGTGTGATGACAGAGATACAGTGGATGTGCTGTCAGATATAATGAGTTTGATATGAGATATAAAAGACTGATGTAATGGATAGAGTGTTGTGATGTGAAAAATCGTATGTGAGTTGTCATATACAGTGCACATTGTGCCATAAATATAGTAGGAGCCATGTCATAAATACAGTGTGTGTTGTATCATCGATACAGTGTGTGTGATCACACAGATACACATATAGAGGTTGTGGTTGTATTGTCTTAGCACCGTGGTTTGATGTTAAATATAGTTGACATCTATAGTGGTTGTATTGTCTTAGCACCGTGTGTTTGATATTAAATATAGCTGACATCTATTCACAAACATAGTGTCTGTGATGTCACAGGTATAGGAGATGAGAAGTCATAAACTATGGAGGTGAATTCATATGTAGCGACTCTGATGTCATGATTGCAGTGGTTGTGATGTCATACAGCGGCTGTCATGTTGTATACAATGGATATGATGTCATGAATTATAGCAGATGTGATCTCAGAAACACAGTTGTTGTGATATCATCAATACAGTGGATGTGATGACACAAATAGTGTGGACATGATGTCAAATATAGTGGGTGTGATGACATATACACGGCAGTTTGTGGTCATAAAGTGAGGATATGATGTCTTGTATAGTGCAAATAATGACACACATATGGCGAGTGTTATGTCATACAAAGAGTGGGTGTGATAATGTCTATACAGTGGGTGTGAGGACAGAGATACTGGTTGTGATGTCTCATGTATAAAGTATAAGTTGTCCTCCATACTGGATGTGGTTTCATATATAGAGGTTGTGATGTCATAAGTACAGTAATATGATGACATACGGATTGGATGTGATGTTATAAATAGTGCATATGATGTCACAGAGAAGGTGGGTGTGATGACATTCAAAAGTGGGTGTGATATCAGTGGAGAGGTTGTGATGACAAAGATACAGTGGGTGCAATGTCTGATACAGGGGGTGTGATATCATGCCTGAAGTGGGTGTGACATCATAAATACTGTGGTTTGGTGAGATAGAGTGGATGTGATGTCACCTGCAGTGCAAAGGATGTCAAATATAGGCCGAGTGGGTTGTCATCAGCAGAGAGTGTTGTGATATCATACTTAGTGGATATTATGTCCTACATATAGGGGATATGATGTCACAGATATACTGGATGTGATACCATCCATATAGTGGCTCTGATATCATCGATAGGGTGGGTGTGATGATACAGATACAGTGGATGTGAGGTCAGATATAGTGGACTTCATGTCATACATAATGTGGTGTGATGTCCTAAAGAGTGGATGTGATGTCATATAGAGGAGATCTGATGTCGTGAATGCAGTGTTTGTGATATCATAAAACATGACCATTGATGTCATAAAGTGAGAATGTGATGTGATGTAGATTGGGTATGATGCCATATGTGTGCCAAGTGTGATGACTTACACACTTGCTGTGATGTCATTGATACAGCAATACATAGGTAGAGATGTGTGTGCCATCTGTGTGATGACACAGATACAGTGGCCTTGACGTCAAATATGGTGAGTGAGATGTCAGGTATAGTCGTTGCATTGTCATGAAAGCAGTATGGTGTTAGCAAACATATTGGATATGATGTCATAAATATACTGATTGTGATGTTATGCATAGAGGAGTATAATGTCATAAACAGTTCTTGTGATAGCATGCATACTGAATATGATGTCACACATATAGTGTGTGTGATGTCATGCAGAGAGTGGGTGTGGTATAAGTGATAGCCTGGGTTTGATGACACAGAAACTGTGTATATAGTGTTAGATATAGTCAGTCAGATGGCAGATATAATGTTTGTATTGCCATTTGTGTGATGTCATATATAGGGTGTGTGATGTCATGAATGCAGTGGATATAATGTGATAACTACAATGGTGTGAAGTCATAAAGAGTGGATGTGACGTTGTGTAGCATGCATAAGATGGCATACATAAAGTGGGTGTGATGTCATACATACAGTTGGTCTGAGAACATCAATGGAGTCGTTGTGATGACACAGTTATGGTGGATGCCATTTCAGATATAGTGGGAGTGACGTCATGAGCACAGTGCATTTGATCCCATAAATACTGTGGTGTGATGTCATAACATGTGGACCTGGTGCTTTCTAGAGTTTATATGATATTATACATATAGTGGGTGGGATGTCCTACATACAAATGTTGTTATATGGTTGAAAACATGGGTGTGATGACACACATTTAGTGCTGTGGTGTAATATACAATGGATATGATGTCATCATATAAAGCGGATGAGATCACAAAAATTCAGTTGGTGGGATATCATCAATATGATGGACGTGATGACACAGATACAGTGGATACAATGTCAAATATAGTGGGTGTGATGTCATAAAAATGGTGGCATGATGTCATAAAGCGAGGATGTGATGTGTTGTATAGTGCAAAAGATGCCATACATTATCTGAGAGTGATGTCATACAGAGTGAGTGTGATGTTGTCAATAGAGTGACAGTGATGACACAGATTAGTAGCTGTGATATCACATGTATAGTGTATCTGTGGCCCTACATACTGGATGTTGTTTAATATATAGAGGCTGTGATGTCATAAGTACAGTAGTGTGATGACATAAGGAGTTGATATGATGTTATATAGAGTGAATATGACGTCACACATATAGTGGGTATGATGTCATACCAAAGTGAGTATGATATCAGTGGAGAGGTTGTGATGACAAAGATAGAATGGGTGCGATGTCTGACACAGTGGGTGTGATGTCATGCCTGAAGTGGATATGACATAAATCCTGTGGTTTGGTGTGATAGAGTGGATGTGATATCATCTGTAGCGCAAATGATGTCACACATATGCCGAGTGTGGTATCAACAACACACAGTGTTGTGTTGTCACACATAGTGAATATGATGTCATATATATAGTGGATAGGATGTCACATGTATACTCTATGTGAGATCATACATAGGGTGGCTGTGATATCATTGAGAGAGTGGGTGTGATTACACAGATACAGTGGAAGTGATGTCAGATAGACTGGGTGTGATGTTAGATAGAGTAGACTTGACGTCATACATAAAGTGTTGTGATGTAAAAGAGTGGATGTGATGTCATATGTAGTGCATAAAGTGTTATACAAATAGATTCTGTGATGACATACATACACTTCTTTTCATAAAATTGGTACCTTGTGTGTAATGTCAAAAATACACTGAGTGTAATGTCAGGCATAGTGGCTGTGAAGGCACATAATGGTTGTGTGGTCATAACACTGTGCATGATGCCATATCAAGTGAATATGTCATAAACATATAGGGTTTGATGTCATAGATAGAGTCATGGTGTGATGTAACACACATAGTATATGTGACATCATACAGTGTACATGAGATGTCATATATAATGACTGTGATGTAATGAATATACTGCATGTGATGTCATAAATAGTAAGGGGTGTTGTCATAAAGTGTGGATATGATGTCATGTATAATGCATATGATGGCATACATATGCCACCTGTGATGTCTGACAGAGTAGGTGTGATGTCTTCAACAGAGAGTGTTTGATGACACATAGAGTGGATGAGATGGCAGTTTTAAGAGGTTTCAAGTCAGATATAGAGCTTGGGTAGGCATACACACTCTATGGGTGACATCATATATAATATATATGATGTCATAAACAGAATGTGTGCCATAACAAACAAACAATGGTGTGTTGCCAGCAAGAGTGGATGTGATGTCATAAAAATGGACTATGGTGTCATACATGCAGTGGGTGTGATTTCATACGTACATAGGTTGTGATGTCATCAACCGAGTGGGTTTGATTACACAGATGCATTCGGTATCGTGTCAGATACAGTCATTGTGTTGTCATTCATTCACCATGTGAGATGTCATATACACTGAGTATAATGTCAAAAACATAGTAGGTGTCTTGTCTTAGTTATAGTGGCTGTGATATCACATGTAGAGTTTATTTCATGTCATATACAGTGGGTGTGATGTCATGAGTAGTGTGGATGTGATGTCATAGATTCAGTCTTGTGATGTCATAAAGAGGGGTTTTGATGTCACATAGAATTCATATGTCATACATATAGTGGGTTTGATATCACACATATTGCAGATGTGCTATATTCAATACACTGTAAGTAATAGCTCAGCCACAGTGGATGTGATGACAGGTATCCTGGGTATGATGACATGAATACAGTGTGTGTGAATATCATAGTGTGGTGTGATATCTTAAAGAGTGGATGTGATGTCATATGTATTCATATGATGCCATACATATTGTGCCTGTGTTATCATACATACAATGGGGATTATATGATCAATAATATGGGTGTGATGACAGAGATACAGTGGATGTGCTGTCAGATATAATCAGGTTGATATGAGATATAATAGAGTGATGTAATGGTTAGAGTGTTGTGATATGATAAATTGTGGTTGAGATGTCATATACAGTGCACATTGTGCCATAAATATTTTAGGTGCCAGGTCATAAATACAGTGTGTGTTATATCATCAATACAGTGTGTGTGATCACAGAGATATACATATGGAGGTTGTGATTTCAGATATAGTGGTTGTATTGTCTTAGCACTGTGTGTTTGATGTTAAATATAGTTGACATGTATTCACAAACATACTGTCTGTGCTGTCACAGGTATAGGAGAGAAGAAGTAATAAACCATGGATGTTATTTCATATGTAGGGATCTTATCATGATTGCAGTGGTTGCGATGTCACACAGTGTCTGTCACATTATATACAATGGATATGATGTCATGAATTACAGCGGATGTGATCTCAGAAATACAGTTGGTGTGATATCATCAATACAGTGGATTTGTTGACACAAATAGTGTGGACAGGATGTCAGATATAGTGGGTGTGATGACATAAACACGGTGGTTTGTGGTCATAAGGTGAGGATATGATGTCTTGTATAGTGCAAATGTTGACACACATATCGCAAATGTTATGTCATACAAAGAGTGGGTGTGATATTTTCTATACTGTGGGTATGAGGACAGAGATAGTGGCTGTGATGTCTCATGTATAGTGTATAAGTTGCCCTACATACTGGATGTGGTTTCATATATAGAGGTTGTGATGTCATAAGTACAGTATTGTGATGACATATGGATTGGTTGTGATGTTATATATAGTGCATATGATGTCACAGAGAAGGTGGGTGTGATGTCATTCAAAAGTGGGTGTGATATCACTGAAGTTTTGATGACAAAGCTATAGTGGGTGCAATGTCTGACACAGGGGCTGTGATGTCATGCCTGAAGTGGATGTGATATCATAAATAATGTGGTTTGGTGTGATAGTGTCGTTGCGATGTCATCTGCAGTGCTAAGGATGTCACACATAGGTCGAGTGTGCTGTCATCAACACAGAGTGTTGTGATGTCATATTAGTGGATATTACATCATAAATATAGGGGATATGATGTCACAGATATAGTGGATGTGATAACATCCATATAGTGGCTGTGATGTCATCGATAAAGTGGGTGTGATGACACAGATACAGTGGACGTGACGTGAGATACAGAGGACCTGATGTCATACATAAAGTGGTGTGATGTCCTAACGAGTGGATGTGATGTCATATAGAGGAGATCTGATGTCATGAATGCAGTGTTTGTGATGTCATAAATACTGAGAATTGATGTCATAAAGTGTGAATGAGATGTGATATACACTGTGTATAATGTCATATAGGTGCCAAGTGTAATGACTTCCATAATTTTTGTGAAGACATCAATAGAGAGGGTGTGACTAGACAGATGCAATGGATGTGGTATCAAATATAGTGGGTGAGAATTGATATATACAAAGGGTATGATATCATGGAAAGAGTGGGTGTGTGACACAGGTACAGTGGCTGTGATGGTACAAATATTGTCAATATGTTGTTGTATACAATGGATGTGATGTCGACATATATAGATGATTAGATGTCATAAATAAAATTGGTGTGATATCATCAATACAGTAGATGTGGTGACAGAAATAGCATCGGTACGATGTCAAATATAGTGGGTGTGATGTCATAAAAATGGTGTTTTGATTTCATAAAGTGAGGATGTAATGTCTTCTTTAGTGCAGAAGATGCTATACCTATGTCGAGTGTGATGTCATAAAAAGAGTGGGTGTGATTCTCTCAATACAGTGGGTGTGATGACACAGACTAGTGACTGTGATGTCACATGGATAGTGTATATTTTGAACTGCATACTGGATGTGGTTTCATATGTCAAGTTTGTGCTGTCATAAGTAGAGTAATGTGACTACATAAGCAGTGGATATCATGTTATATATAGTGCATATGATATCACACAGTAGGTGGGTGTGATGTCATACAAAAGTGGGTGTGATATCAGTGGAGAGGTTGTGATGACAAAGATACAGTTGGTGTGATGTCTGATACAGGGGGTGTGATGTAATGACTGAAGTGTATGTGAAGTCATAAAGATTGTGGCTTGGTGTGATAGAGTGGATGTGACGTCTTCTGTAGGGCAAATGATGTCATACATATGTCGAGTGTGGTGTAATCAAAACACAGGGTGGGTATGATGTCATAAATATAGTGGAAGAATGTCTCACATATACTGGATGTGATATCATACATATAGTGGCTGTGATATCATCAATAGAGTTGGTGTGATGACACAGATACAGTGGACACAATTTCTAATATAGTGGGTGTGATATCCTAAAAATGGTGGTTTGAGGTCAAAAAGTGAGGATGTGATATCTTGTATACTGCAAACGATGCCACACTTACAGCTGGTGTGATGTCATAAAAAGTGAGGGTGTGGTGTAATATATACAGTATGTGTGAGGAGACAGATAGTGTCTGTGATGTCACATGTTAAGTGTATATGTTGCCCTCATACTGAATGTGGTTTCATATTTGGGGCTGTGAGGCCATAAGTACAGTAGTGTGATGACATAAGGATTGGGTATGATGTTATATATAGTTCATATGATGTCACACAGAAGGTGGGTGTGTTGTCATACAAAAGTGGGTGAGATGTCAGTGGAGATGGTGTGATGACATACGTACAGTGGTTGCAATGTCTAATATAGGGGCTGTGTTGTCATGCCTGAAGTGGATGTGACATCATAAATACTGTGGTTTGGTGTGATAGAGTGGGTGCATTGTCATCTGCCTTGCAAAGTATGTCATACATATGCCGAGTGTTGCGTCATCAACACAGAGATTTGTGATGTCATACTTAGTGGATATTATGTCATAAATATAGTGGAAGTGATGTCACAGATATACTGGATGTGAGGTCATACATATAGTGGCTGTGATATAATCGATAGGGTGGGTGTGATGACAGAGATACAGTGGAAGTGAGGTCAGACAGAGTGGACCTGATGTCATACATAAAGTGGTGTGATCTCCTAAATTGTTTATGTGATGTCACATATAGTGCATATGATGTCATACACATAGTGGCTGTAATGTCATACATACACTGGGCTTGATAAAATTGATACAATGGGTGTGATGACAGAGATACTGTGGGTTTTATGTCAGACATAGTTGCTGTGAAGTTACACAATGGTTGTGCTGTCATAACAATGTGTGTGATGCCATATAAAGTGGATATGTTATAAACATAGAGTGTGTGATGTCAGAGATACAGGCATTTTGTGATGTCACCCATATAGTAAATGTGATATCATACACAGTAGATGACATGTCATATATAGTGCATGTGATATCATCAAAAAAGGGCATGTGATGTCAAAAATACTAAGGGTTCTTGTCTTAAAGGGAGGATATGGTGTCATGTATAGTGCACATGATGGCATACATATGCCAACTGTGATGTCTTACATAGTAAGTGTGATGTCTTCGACAGAGTGGGTGGTGATGACAGATACAGTAGATGTGATGGCAGATAGAATGGGTTTCAAGTCAGATATAGTGTTGTGTTTTCATAAACACAGTGTGTGTGACATCATATATAGTGGATATGATATCACAAACATTGTGGGTGCCATGACATACAAACAATGGTATGATTCAAGAGAGGATGTGATGTCATAAATAGTGCCTATGGTGTCTTACATGCAGTGGGTGTGATTTCATACTTACATAGGGTGTGATATCATAAATCAAGTGGGTGTGATTACACAGATACTGTGAATGTGATGTCAGATACCGTGGTTGTATTGTCATTCATACACCATGTGAGATGTCACATATACTCAGTATGGTGTCATAAACCTAAGTAGATATCTTGTCATAGATACACTGGCTGTGATGTCCAAATTATAGAGTATATGATAACATGTAGACTGGGTGTGCTGTCATGAATAGAGTGGATGTGAAATCATGAATACAGTATTGTTATGCTTTAAAGAGTGAGTGTGATGTCATATAGAATTCCTGTGATGTCATAAATATAGTGGGTTTCAGGTCACACAAATACTACCTGTGGTAAAATCAGTACACTATAAGTAATGGTCCAGCTACATTGGATGTAATGACAGGTATCCTGGGTGTGATGAAGTGAATACAGTGGATGTGATGTCATAGCGTGGTGTGATATCATAAAGAATGGATGTGATGTCATATGTAGTTAATATGATATCATACATATTGTGGCTGTGTTATCATACATACAATGGGGGTTCTATGATTGATAATCTGGGTGTGATGATAGAGATACAGTGGATGTGCCCTCAGATGTAATCGATGTGAGGTGAGATATAATAGCTTTGACGTCATGAGTAGAGTGTTGTGATGTCATAAATCATGGGTAAGATGTCATATACAGTGCATATTGGGCCATATATACAGGAGATGTGATGTTATAAATAGAGTGTGTGTTATATCATCGATACAGAGGGTGTGATTACACAGACAAAGAAGTGAAGAGTGTGATGTCGTATATAGTGTTTGTATTGTCTTAGCACAGTGTGTTTCATGTCAAATATAGTTGATATGTATTCACAAACATAGTGGGTGTTATGTTACCGCTATAGTGGCTGTAATGTCACAGGTATAGGGGATGAGATGTCATAAATCGTGGATGTGATGTCATATATAGGAGATCTGATGTCATGAATGCAGTGTTTGTGATGTCCTAAATACTGATGATTGATGTCATAAAGTCTGAATTTGATGTGATGCAGGGTGTGTATGATGTCATACTTGTGCCAAGTGTGAAGACTTCAATAATTGTTGTGAAGGCATTGATAGAGTGGGTGAGACCACACAGATGCAGTGGCTGTGATGTCAAATACAGTGGGTGAGATGCCAGGTATAGTCGTTTTGTTTTCATGAAACAGTATGGGTGATATCATATATATTGGATATGATGTCATAAATATACTGAATTTGATGTCATGCCTATACGGGTGTGATGTCATAAATTGTTCATGTGATGTCATGCACACTGATTGTGATGTCGTACATATAGTGTGTAATGTCATACAGCGATTGGGGGTAATACAATTGATACACTGGGTTTGATGACACAGATACAGAGGATGTACTGTCAGTTATAGAGGGTGAGATGGCAGATATAACTTTTGTGTTGTCATGTGTGTGATATCGTATATAGTGTGTGTGATGTAATGAATGCAGTGCATGTAATGTGGTTACTACAATGGTTACTACAATGTGTGAAATGAAAGAATGGATGTGACGCTATGTATGGTGCATAAGATGTTATGTATAATGTGGGTGTGGTGTCATGCATACGGTTGTTCAGAAATCATATGTAGAGTGCTTGTGAGGACACAGATACTGTGGATGCAGTGTTAGATATCATGGGAGTGATGACATGAATACAGTGCATGTGATGTCATAAATATTGTGGCATGATATAATAAAATGTGGATGTGATACCTTATATAATGTATGTGATGTTAAATATATAGTGTGTGTAATGTCATATATACCAATGGTGTGATATCATGCAAAGCGTGGGTGTGAGACCTAGATACAGTGGCTGTGATGATACAAATATAGCAAATATGTTGTTTTATACAATGGATATGATGTCGACATATATACAGGATGAGATCTCATAAATATAGTTGGTGTGATATCTTCAATAGAGTGGATGTGGTGACAGAAATTGCATCAATACAATGTCAAATATAGTGGTTGTGATGTCATAAAAATGGTAGTTTTATTTCATAAAGTGAGGATGTAATGTTTTTTACAGTGCAAAAGTTGCTATACCTATGCCGATTGTGAAGTCATAAAAAGAGTGGGTGTGATGCTCTCAATACAGTGGGTGTGATGGCACATACTACTGACTGTGATGTCACAGGGATAGTGTATATTTTGAACTGCATACTGGATGTGGTTTCACATGTCAAGCTTGTTCTGTCATTAGTATAATATTGTGATGACCTAAACAGTGGATATGATGTTATATATAGTGCATATGACATCACACATATAGTGGGTGTGATGTCATTCAAAACTGGGTGCGATATCAGTGGAGAGGTTGTGATGACAAAGATACAGTTGGTGCGATGTCTGATACAGGAGGTGTCATGTCATGCCTGAAGTTGATGTGAAGTCATAAAGATTGTGGCTTGGTGTGATAGAGTGGTTGTGACGTCTTCTGCAGTGCAAATGATGTCATACATGTGCCAAGTGTGGTGTAATCAACACACAGGGTTGTGTGGTCATACATAGTGGATATGATGTCATAAAAATAGTGGACAGAATGTCTCACATATACTGGATGTTATATCATACATATAGTGGCTGTGATATCATCGATAGAGTTGATGTGATGACACAGATACAGTGGACACGATGTCTAATATAGTGGGTGTGATGTCCTCCAAATGGTGGTTTGAGGTCAAAAAGTGAGGCTGTGATGTCTTGTATAATGCAAATAATGCCACACATATGGTGAGTGTGATGTCTTAAAAAGAGTGGGTGTGATGTAGTCTATACAGTGGGTGGAATGACGCATATAGTGGATGTGATGTCACATGCTAAGTGTATATGTTGCCCACATACTGGACATGGTTTCAAATATAGAGGTTGTGATGTCATAAGTTCAGTAGTGTGATGACATAAGGATTGGGTGTGATGTTATATATAGTTCATATGATGTCACACAGAATGTGGGTGTGATGTCATACAAAAGTGGGTAAGATGTCAATGGAGACCATGTGATGACATAGACACAGTGGGTGTGATGTCTGATACAGGGGCTGTGTTGTCCTGCCTGAAGTGGATGTGACATCATAAAAACTGTGGTTTGGTGTGATAGAGTGGGGGCATTGTCATCTGCAGTGCAAAGGATGTCATACATATGCCGAGTGATGCATCATCCACACAGAGTGTTGTGATGTCATACTTAGTGGATATTATGTCATAAATATAGTTGATGTGATGTCACAAATATACTAGTTGTGAGGTCATACATATAGTGGCTGTGATATCATCGATAGGGTAGATGTGATGACAGAGATACAGTGGAAGTGACGTCAGATAGAGTGGACTTGATGTCATATATAAAGTGGTGTGATGTCCTAAATTGTAGATGTGATGTCACCGGTAGTGCATATTATGTCATACACATAGTGGCTGTGATGTCATACATACACTGGGTTTGATAAATTTGATCCACCGTGTGTGATGACACAAATACAGTGGGTGTGATGTCAGACATAGTGGCTGTCAATTTACACAATGGATGGGTTGTCATAACACTGTGTGTGATGCCATATAAAGTGGATATATCATAAACATAGAGTGTGTAATGTCAGACATACAGGCATTGTATGATGTCACATATATAGTGATTGTTATATCATACAGAGTAGATGATTGTCATATATAGTGCACGTGATGTCATCAATAAAGGGCATGTGATGTCATAAATACTAAGGGTTGTTGTCTTAAAGGGTGGATATGTTTTCATGTATAGTGCACATGATCGCATATATATGCCACCTGTGATGTCTTACATAGTTGCTGTGATGTCTTCGACACAGTGGCTGTGATGACATATATAGTGGAGGTGATGGCATATAGAATTGGTTTCCAGTCAGATATAGAGCTTGTGTTGTCATACACACAGTGTGTGTGACACTATATATAATGGATATGATGTCATAAACATAGTGGGTGCCATGACATACAAACATTGGTATGATGTCATCAAGGGAGGATGTGATGTCATAAAAAGTGCCTATGGTGTCCTACATGCAATGGGTGTGATTTCCTACATACATAGATTCTGATATCATCAATCAAGTGGGTGTGATTACACAGATACTGTGAGTGAGATGTCAGATACCGTGGTTGTATTGTCATTCATACACCATATGAGATGTCATATATACTGAGTATGATATCATAAACCTAAGGAGATGTCTTGTCATAGATATAGTGTCTGTGATGTCGCAAGAATAGATTATGTGATGACATAAACTGGGTGTGCTGTCATGAATAGAGTGGATGTGACGTCATGAATACAGCATTGTAATGTCATAAAGAATGAGTGTGATGTCATATAGAATTCCTGTGATGTCATACATATAGTGGGTTTCATATCACACATATAGCAAGTGTGGTATAATCAGTACACTATAATTAATGGTCCAGCTACAATGGATGCAATGACAGGTATCTTGGGTGTGATGACAAGAATACAGTGGGTGTGAAGTCATAGCATGTTGTGATATCAAAAAGAGTGATGTGATGTCATAAGTATTACATATGATGTCATACATATTGTGGCTCTGTTATCATACTTACAATGGGGGTTGAATGATCGATAATCTGGGTGTGATGACAGAGATACAGTGGATGTGCTGTCAGATATAATCGGTGTGAGGTGAGATATAATAGCTTTGATGTTATGAGTAGAGTGTTGCGATGTCATAAATCATGGGTGAGATGTCATATACAGTGCATATTGTGCCATATATACAGGAAATGTGATGTCATAAATGGAGTGTGTGTTATATCATCGATACAGTGGGTATGATCACACAGACACACACATGAAGAGTGTAATGTCATATTTAGTGGTTGCATTGTCTTATCATAGTGTGTTTCATGTCAAATATAGTTGATATGTATTCACAAACATAGTGGGTGTTATGTTACCGATATAGTGGCTGTGATGTAACAGGTATAGTGGATGAGATGTCATAAACCGTGGATGTTATGTCATATATAGGAGATCTGAAGTCATGTATGCAGTGTATGTGATGTCCTAAATACTGACGATTGATCTCATAAAGTCTGAATTTGATGTGATGCAGGTTGTGTATGATGTCATATGTGTGCCAAGTGTGAATACTTCCATAATTGTTGTGAAGTCATAGATAGAGCAGTTGTGACCACAGATATTCAGTGACTGTGATGTCAAATACAGTGGGTGCAATGCCAGGTATAGTCATTTTGTTTTCAATGAAAAATATGGGTGATATCATATATATTGGATATGATGTCATAAATACACTGGATGTGATGTCATACCTATATGGGTGTGATCTCATAAAGTGTTCATGTGATGTCATGCATACTGAATGTGATGTCATACATATAGTGTGTAATGTCATACAGCAAGTGGGTGTAATACAACTGATACACTGGGTTTGATGACACAGATACAGTGGATGTAGTGTCAGATATAGAGGGTGAGATGCAGATATAACTTTTGTGTTTTCATGTGTGTAAAGTCATATATATTGTGTGTGATATCATGAATACAGTGGATGTAATGTGGTTACAACAATGGTGTTAACTCAAAGAGTGGATGTGACATTATGTGTTGTGCATAAGATTTCATATATAAAGTGTGTGTGATGTCATACATACAGTTGTACAGAGATCATAATTAGAGGGGTTGTGAGGACACAGATACTGTGGATGCAGTGTTAGTTCTCGTGGGAGTGATGACATGAATACAGTGCATGTGATGTCATAAATAATGTGGCATGATGTCATAAAATGTGGATGTGATACCTTATATAGAGTATGTGATGTTAAACTTATAGTGTGTGCAATATCATATATACAAAGGGAATGGTATCATGGAAAGTTGGGTGTGAGACACAGGTACAGTGGCTGTGATGGTACAAATATAGTGAATATGTTGTTGTATACAATGGATATGATGTTGACTTATATAGAGGATGAGATCTCATAAATAGGACTGGTGTGATATCTTCAATATTGTGGATGTGTTGACAGAAATAGCATCGATACGATGTCAAATATAGTGGATGTGATATCATAAAAATGTTGGCTTGATTTCATAAAGTGAGGATGTAATATCTTCTGTAGTGCAAAGATGCTATACCTATGATGAGTGTGATGTCATACAAAGAGTGGGTGTGATGCTATCAATACGTTGGATGTGATGACACAGACTAGTGACTGTGATGTCACATGGATAGTGTATATTTTGAACTGCATACTGGATGTGGTTTCATATGTCAAG
>JAGTXW010001337.1:336238-401560 GCA_020226075.1 Hydropotes inermis
CACAACACTCTGTGTTGATGACGCAACACTCGGCATATGTATGACATTCTTTGAACTGCAGATGACAACGCACCCACTCTATCACTCGAACCAAGTATTTATGATGTTCCATCCACTTCAGGGAGGACAACACAGCCCCTGTATCAGACATTGCACCCACTGTATCTATGTCATCACACCATCTTCCCTGACATCTCACCCACTTTTGTATGACATCACACCCAGCTTCTGTGTGACATCATATGAACTATATATAATATCACACCCAATCCTTATGTCATCACACTACTGTACTTATGACATCACAGCCTCTATATATGAAACCACATCCAGTATGAGGGCAACATATACACTTAACATGTGACATCACAGCCACTATCTGTGTCATCACACCCACTGTATAAACAACATCACACCCAATCTTTTAATGACATCACACTCGCCATATGTGTGGCAACATTTGCATTATACAAGACATCGCATTCTCACATTTTGGCCTCAAGCCACAATTTTGAGGACATCACACCCACTATATTAGACATCGTGTCCACTGTATCTGTGTTATCACACCAACTCTATCGATGATATCACAGCCACTATATGTATGATATCACATCCAGTCTATGTGAGATTCTGTCCAATATATTTATGATATCATACCCACAATGTACGACATAACAACCCTGTGTGTTGATTACACCACACTCGGCATATGTATGACATAATTTGTGCTACAGAAGACATCACATCCACTCTATCACACCAAGACACAATCTCTATGACTTCACATCCACTTCAGGCATGATATCACATCCCCTGTATCAGACATTGCACCAGCTCTCTCTTTGTCATCACAACCTCTCCACTGATACAACACCCACTTTTGTATGACAACACACCAACTATATGTGAGACATCATATGCACTATATACAACATCATATCCACTGCTTATGTCAGCACACTACTGTAATTATGACAACACAACCTTGACATATGAAACCACATCCAGTATTTAGTTCAAAATATACACTATCCATGTGACATCACGGTCACTAGTCTGTGTCATCACACCCACTGAATTGAGAGCATCACACCCACTCTTTGTATGACATCACACTAGACATATGTATAACATATTTCACACTAGAGACGACATTACATCCTCACTTTATGAAATAAAACCACCATTTTTATGACATCACACCCAATATATTTGACATCGTATCTACTCTATTGCTGTCACCACATCCACTCTATTGATGATATCACACCAACTGTATTTATGAGATCTCATATTCTATATATATGGACATCATATCCATTGTATACAACAACATACTCACTACATTTCCACCATCACAGCCACTCTACCTGGGTCTCACACCCACACTTTCCATGATATCACACCTTTTCTATACATGACATTGCACCCACTATATGTTTAAAATCAGATACACTATATAAGGTATCACATCCGCAGTTTATGAAATCATGCCACATTATTTATGACATCACATGCACTGTATTCATGTCATCACTCCCACGATATCTAACAGTGAATCCACAATATCTGTGTCCTTTCAACCCCTCTACATATGATCTCTGAACAACTGTATGTATGACATCACACCCACTTTATACATGACATCTTATGCACCATATATAATGTCACATCCACTCTTTGAGTTCACACCATTGTTGTAACCTCATTACATCCACTGCATTCTTGACATCACACACACTATATATGACATCACACATATGACAACACAAAAGTTACATCTGGCATCTCACCCTCTATATCTGACACTACATCCACTGTATCTGTGTCATCAAACCCAGTGTATCAATTGTATTACACCCACTCTCTGTATGACATTACACACTCTATGTATGACATCACATTCAGTATGCATGACATAACATGAACACTTTATGACATCACACCTGTATAGCTATGACATCACATCCAGTATATTTATGACATCATATCCAATATATATAATATCACCCATACTGTTTCATGAAAACAAAATGACTATACCTGGCATCTCACCCACTCTATCTGACATCACAGCCGCTGCATCTGTGTGGTCACACCCGTTCTATCAATGCCTTCACAACAATTATATAAGTCTTCAAACTTGGCACACGTATGATATCATAAACAAACTACATCACATCAAATTCAGAATTTATGACATCAATCGTCAGTATTTAGGACATCACAAACACTGCATTCATGATATCAGATCTCCTCTGTATGACATCACATCCACGGTTTATGACATCTCATCCCCTATACCTGTGACATCACAGCCACTATATTGGTATCACAACACCCACTATGATTGGAATACATATCAACTATATTTTACATGAAACACACTGTGTTAAGACAATACAACCACTATATGTGACATCACACTCTTCATGTCTGTGTCTGGATGATCAAACCAACTGTATCGATGATATAACAAACACTCTATTTATGACATCACATCTCCTGTATAGATGGCACAATATGCACTATATATGACATCTCACCCATGATTTATGACATCACAACACTCTACTCATGACATCTAAGCTATTATATCTCACCTCACACCAATTATATCTGATAGCACATCCACTGTATCTCTGTCATCACACCCAGATTATCAATCTTACAACTCCCATTGTATGTATGATAGCACAGGACAATATATATGACATCATATGAACTACATATGACATCACGTCCACTCTTTATGATATCACAACATGCTGTGACATCACACCCACTGTATTCATGTCATCACACCCAGGATACCTGTCATCACATCCACAGTAGCTGAACCATTACTTATAGTGTACTGATTATACCACAGCTACTATATGTGTGACATGAAACCCACTATATGTATGACATCACAGGAATTCTATATGACACCACACTCACTCTTTATGACATAACAATACTGTATTCATGACGTCACATCCACTCTATTCATGACAGCGCACCCACTCTCTATGTCATCACATACTGTATATTTGCAACATCACAGCCACTGTATCTATGACAAGACAACTCCTATGTTTATGACATCATACTCATTATATAGGACATCTCACATGGTGTATGAATGAAAATACAACCAGAGTATGCGACATCACACTCACAGTATCTGTGTAATCACACCCATTTGATTGATGATATCACACCCTTGGTATGTAAGAAATCACACCCACTGCATGTAGGACACCATAGGCACTATTTATGACATCACATCCTCTCTTGATGACATCATATCATTGTTTGTATGTCATGGCACCCACTATGTTTATGACATAATATCCACTATATATGATGTCACACACACTGTGTGTATGACAACACAAGCTCTATATCTAACTTGAAACCCATTCTATCTGCCATCACATCTACTCTATATGTCATCACACCCACTCTGTCGAAGACATCACACCAATTATGTAAGACATCACAGGTGGCATATGTATGCCATCATGTGCACTACACATGACACCATATCCACCCTTTAAGACAACAACCCTTAGTTTTTATGACATCACATGCCCTTTATTGATGACATCACATGCACTATATATGACATATCATCTACTGTGTATGATATCACATTCACTATATGTGTGACATCACACAATGCCTGTATCTCTGACATCACACACTCTATGTTTATGACATATCCACTTTATATGGCATCACTCACAGTGTTATGAAAACAGAACCATTTTGTAACTTTATAGCCATTATGTCTGACATCAGACGCACTGTATCTGCGTCATCACACCCAGTGGATCAATTTTATCAAACCCAGTGTATGTATGACATCACAGCCATTATGTGTATGACATCATATGCACTACATATGACATCATATCCACAGTTTAGGACATCACACCACTTTATGTATGACATCAGGTCCACTCTATCTGACCTCACTTCCACTGTATCTCTCTCATCATACCCACCCTATCGATGATATCACAGCCACTATCTGTATGACCTCACATCCAGTATATCTGAGATATCACATCCACTATATTTATGACATAATATCCACTAAGTATGACATCGCAACAGTTGTTTTGATGACACAACACTCGGCATATATATGACATCTTTTGCACTGCAGATGACAACACACCCACTCTATCACCCCAAACCACAGTATTTATGATATCACATCCACTTCAGGTAGGAAATCACAGCCCCTGTATCAGACATCGCACCCACTGTATCTATGTCATCACACCATCTCCACTGACATATTGCCCACTTTTGTATGAGGTCACACCAACCTTCTGTGTCACATCATATGAACTGTATATAACATCACAACCAATCCTTATATCATCACACTACTGTACTTATGACATCACACACTCTATATATGAAAGCACATCCAGTATGAGGGCAACATATACACTTAACATGTGACATCACAGCCACTCTCTATGTCATCACACCCTCTATATAGACAACATCACACCCACTCTTTTTCTGACATCACACTCGCCATATGTATGGCATCGTTTGCATTATACAAGACATCACATCCTCACTTTTTGACCTCAAACCACCATTTTGAGGACATCACGCCCAGTATATTAGGCATCATATCCACTGTATCTGTTATCACACCAACTCTATCGATGATATCACAGCCACCATATGTATGATATCACATCCAGTATATGTGAGACATTCTGTCCACTACATTAACAACATCGTACCCACTATGTAAGACAACACAACCCTTTGTGTTGTTTACACCACACTTGGCATATGTATGCCACCATTTGCGCTACAGAAGATGTCACATCTACTCTATCACACCAAGACACAATCTTTATGACTTCATATCCTCTTCAGGCATGACATCACACCACCTGTATCAGACATCGCACCAACTGTATCTCTGTCATCACAACCTCTCCACTGCTATCACACCCACTTTTGTATGACATCACACCCACTATATGTGTGACATCATATGCATTAATATAACATCATATCCACTGCTTATGTCATTACACTACTGTACTTATGACAGCATAACCTTGACATATGAAACCACATCCACTATGCAGTTCAAAATATACACTATCCATGTGACATCACAGTCACTAGTCTGTGTCATCACACCCACGGTATTGAGCGCATCACAACCACTCTTTGTATGACATTACACTCGGCATATGTATAACATCTTTCCCACTATAGAAGACATTACATGCTCACTTTATGAAATTAAACCACCATTTTTATGACATCACACCCATTATATTTGACATTGTATCAATGCTATTTCTGTCACCAGCTCCACTGTATTGATGATATCACACCAACTGTATTTATGAGATCTCATCATGTATATATGTCAACATCATATGCATTGTATACAACAACATATTCACTATATTTGTACCATCACAGCCACTGTACCTGTGTTTCACATGCACTCTTTCCATGATATCACACCCTTTGTACACATGACATTGCACCCACTGTATGTTTAATATCAGATACACTATATAAGGTATCACATCCAGATTTTGTGACATCACACCACATTATTTATGATATCACATGCACTATATTCATGTCACCACTCCCATGATATCTAACACTTCATCCACAGTATCTGTGTCCTTACAACCCCTCTTAGTAGGATCTTTGAACAACTGTATGTATGACATAACTGCCACTTTATATATGACATCTTATGCACCATACTTAATGTCACATCCACTTTTTGAGTTCACACCATTGTTGTAACCACATTACATCCACTGCATTCTTGACATCATACACACTATATATGACATCACACACATGACAACATAAAAGTTATATCTGGCATTTCAAACTCTATATCTGACACTACATCCACTGTATCTGTGTCATCAACCACATTGTATCAATTGTATTACACCCACTCTCTGTATGACATTACACCCTATAAGTATGACATCACATTCAGTATGCATGACATCACATGAACATATTATGACATAACACCCGTATAGGTATGACAACAAATCCAGTATATTTATGACACCTTATCCAATATATATGATATCACCCATATTGTTTCATGAAAACGAAACGACTATAACTGGCATCTCACCCGATTTATTCGACATCACAGAAACTGCATCTGTGTGGTCACACCCGCTCTATCAATGCCTTCACAACAATTATGGAAGTCTTCACACTTGGCACACGTATGATATCATACACAACCTACATCACATCAAATTCAGACTTTATGACATCAATCGTCAGTATTTAGGACATCACAAACACTGCATTCATGACATCAGATCTCCTATATATGATGTCACATCCAAGGTTTATGACATCTCATCCCCTATACCTGTGATATCACAGCCACTATATCGGTAACACAATACCAACTATGATTGTGAATATATATCAACTATATTTGACATGAAAATCACTGTGTTAAGACAATACAACCACGATATGTTACATCACACTCTTCATGTCTGTGTGTGTGGTCATACCCACTGTATCGATGATATGACACACATGCCATTTATGACATCACATCTCCTGTATATATGGCACCATATGCACTGTATATGACATCTCACCCATGATTTATGACATCACAACACTCTACTCATGACATCAAAGCTATTATATCTCACCTCACACCAATTATATCTGACAGCACATCCACTGTATCTCTGTCATCACATCCAAATTATCAATCATATAACACCCATTTTATGTATGATAACACAGCCACAATATATATGACATCACATGAACTACATATGACATCACATCCACTCTTTATGATATCACACCACGCTATGACATCACACTTACTGTATTCATGTCATCACACCCAGGATACCTGTCATCACATCCACTGTATCTGGACCATTACTTATAGTGTACTGATTATACCACAGCTACTATATGTGTGACATGAAAGCCACTATATGTATGACATCACAGGAATTTTATATGACATCACACTCACTCTTTATGACATAACAATACTGTATTCATGATGTCACATCCACTCTATTAATGACAGCACACCCACTCTATATGACATCTCATACTCTACACTTGCAACATCACAGCCACTGTATCTATGAAAAGACACCTCCTATGTTTATGACATTATACTCAGTATATATGACATCTCACATGGTGTATGAATGACAATCCAACCAAGGTATAAGACATCACACTCACAGTATTTGTGTAATCACACCCACCTGATTGATGATATCATGCCCTATGTATATATGAAATAACACTGTTAGCCCAGCTCCAGCACCTGCCTACTTTATTGCTTTGTGTCACAGAGTCTTGGTCTCCTTGGCCAAAAATGAGACCCCTCTCATTAGGTTTGCTTTGGAAATTAGAAACCCTGAGATCTTAGGAAGCTGTTGCCTATTCCTCCTGACAAGGGCAGTTTTCTTCTGGTCTACCAAAGTGAGCACTGAGATACACTCACCCATGCACACTCACACTGACATTTAATAAGGACTGAGGGTTGAGATCAGAAGAGGGACAGATATGAGGAAGGTAATAAGAATAATATACAGGCATTGTAGGGAGTGCCTGCCTGAGACACGGACTCCCATATTTTCCAGGTCTTGTCCCTCCTATGTCTGAGGACATCCCTAGAAGTCCATGCGGGCATCAGCCCCGGTGTTCAGGTGGGGACACTGACAGGCTTTGAGAGCCCAGGACTAATCCAGGATGGAGAACAGGTGGGAAACGGGAGGTAAGTTTGGGCCCAGGTCTGTCAAATCAGAGCTGCACACACAGCCTGCCCAGGAGCTGGGTGGAGGGCTGTGTGGTGCAACTGTGTGAGGCCCGGGGCTTCATGGATGAGGGACGAGCGGTCATGATCCTGTGGGCTATGTGCACCGGTGTCAGATGTCAATCCAAGGAAGGGTCTCTCGGGTGGTGAAGTCACTTTCTTGATGGCAGACCCTGACAGAAATCTGAACCCTGTAACCAGGCACCCACCTTCTAGCAACAGTGCCACAGCCAGTTGGAGCTCACTTGGCTGGAGAGTCTTCATCCAGAAGGATGTTCTCCAGCTGTGTGTCGACTGGCCAGGGCTTCTGCTTCAGGAAACCCTGGAGGGAGAGGTTTTTCAGATGTTTCAGTTGGTTCAGTGCTCAACCTGGATGCCTCTGATACTTTACCAGGAGGGCACCTAAGGTAATCCCAGTCAAACTAGAGCTGGCCACACCAGGCCTTGCCACCACTGAAGCCCTTCATGGGCAATGCCAGGTGCTCTCATCTCCATGTGCAGGGAAGTGGGACTTGAGGGGAGGTTCTCCCTCTGGGCAGGAGCAAGTTGGTGGGCACTTTGTGACCTGTGGTCCTGACACAGTCACACCTGAGGATGGGCTCTCATTGGGGAAGCAGGATCCCTGAGGTGCTCTGCTCTGTGCCAGTGTGGATCGATGACTGTCAGATGGACGGGCGTCTGCGTCCTCGGTGGAGGTCTGTGCAGAGAGTGGTGGGTGTGTGTGTGGAGGGGGGCTGTCTGTAGGTCTGAGAAACACCATAGGCAGCTGACTGGTGACCTGAGATTTTCTGCCTGGCTCCCAGGCACTGTGTTCACAGGGCTCCTCAAGGGACTGCAGACAGGAGTGCATCCATAGAGCCCCCTTCTCCATCTCCCTTCACAAGAGCCAGGAGCCCCCACCAGCAACAGAGCCCAGGGCAGGCACATGCTCAGGTCACAGAGGCACCCTGACCCTCCCCTGGGTCCCTCCTAGAGTCCTGCTTCCAAAGGAAGCTGGGCCCCATCTCCTCTCCCACCTGGCCTCAAGGTGTAGGCCCTAAGTTGTGCTGATGCAAAACCACTGTTTATCTACATGTGGGAATCTCATAAAGAGGTTGTGATAGGATTTCCTTTCATTTTCCCCAAGGAACCTTTCTGCATTTTTCTACAGTTAATCCTGTATTTACTCCATCCCCAGGTATCCATATTGGCCTGAGAATCCTGATGCCTCTCACCCCAGGATCAACCCCTATCACCCCAGTTCTCATCCCCAGAATGGGATGTTTTGGTCGCCAACACAGGGATGATAAACTTAACACACGGAGAACTGTCCAATAAAAACTGCCCCGAGTTGCTAACACATGAAACCATCCCCAAGTGCCAGTTCACTTGTGATGCCAGGACCTTTATTCTGCAGAAGGCACTCCTGCCCCTCCTCCTCCTGTGAGTCGAGGGGACTCAATCTGAGCTCCAGCCCCTGCTTTCCTGGTGTCTGTGGTGCTGCCTCTGACTGTGTTTCTGCTGTGTTATACCCCAGAGGGAAAATGTGTCCCACAGGGACATGAGACCTGCATGATGTGAAGTTTCCAAAGACATAGGCTACAGATGCTAGTGGGAAACTGGTACCTGTTTCCTGAGCAGCAACCCCCTCCTACCTCCCCACATTCCTGGGCATCTGCAGGGCTTTTGCCAGCTCCCCTGAGTAAGAATCCCTTAGAAGAAATGGAGTATCTCTCATAGTCAACAGAAGAGTCCAAAATGCAGTACTTGGATGCAGTTTCCAAAATGACAGAATGATCTCTGTTCCTTTCCAAGGCAAACCATTCAATATCACAGTAATGCAAGTCTATGCCCCAACCACTAATGGTGGAGAAGCTCAAGCTGAATGGTTCTATGAAGAGATACAATACCTTATAGAGGTAATACCAAGAAAAAGATAACGTTTTTATCATAGGGGACTGGAATGCAAAAGTAGGAAGTCAGGAGACACCTGGAGTAACAGGCAAATTTGGCCTTGGAATATAAAATGAAGCTGGGCAAAGGCTAACAAGACTTTTGCCAAGAGAACACACTGGTCATAGCAAACACCCATTTCTAACAACATAAGAGATGACTCTACACAGGGACATCACCAGATGGTGAATACCAAAATCAGATTGATTATATTATTTGCAGCCAGAGATGCAGAAGCTCTGTACTGTAAGCAAAAGCAAGACTGGGAGCTGAGTGTGGCTGTGATCATGAACTGTTTATTTTAAAATTCAGACTTAAATTGGAGGAAGTAGGTAAAACCATTACAAAATACAGGTAAGACCTAATCAAATCCCTTAGGTTTATAGAGTGCAGGTGACATATTCAAGAGATTGGATAAGATAGACAGAGTGCCTGGAAAACTATGAACAGTGGTTCATAAAAATTGTACAGGAGAGCATTCTCAAACAATCCACAAGAAAAAGAAATGCAAAAATGAAAATGGTTTTCTGAAGAGGCCTTAGAAAATAGCTGAGAAAAGAAGAGAAGCTGAAATCAAAGGAGAAAAGGAAAGATAAAATCATCTGAATGCAGAGTTCCAAAGAATAGCAAGGAGAGATAAGAAAGCCTCCCTCAGTGATCAATGCAAAGAAATAGAGGAAAACAATAGAATAGGAAAGACTAGAGATCTCTTCAAGAAAATTAGAGATACCAAGGGAAAAATAAACTTGGGCACAATAAATGACAGAAACTGTGTGGATCTAACAGAAGCAGAAGATATTACAAAGAAGTGACAAGAATACACAGAGGAAATATACAAAAAAGATCTTAGTGACCCAGATAACCACGATGGTGTGATCACACACCTACAGCCAGACATCTTGGAGTGGAAAGTCAAGTGTTCCTTAGGAAGCATTACTATGAACAAAGCTAGTGGATATAATGGAATTCCAGCTGAGCAATGTCATATCCTAAAAGATGAATGCTGTTAAAGTGTTGCACTCAATATACCAGCAAAGTAGGAAAACTCAGCAGTGTTCACAAAGGTCTTTTTTCATTCCCACCCCAAAGAACAACAATGCCAAAGAATGTTCAAACTACTCAAACGTTGTTGCTGAATGATAAGACTCTGGGATTCTTGGCCTCAGGAGGAGACGAATTCAATCCGGGGCCAGAGACGAGGCTGGATTGCTCAGAGCTTTTGTGTAATCAAGTTTTATTAAAGTATAAAGGGGATAGAGAATGCTTCTGACATAGGCATCATAAGGGGGCAAAAGAGTACCCCCCTCCTAGTCTTTAGCTCTATGTTATATAGTCACTGACAGTCTGTTAATGTAAAGAAAGGAATGCCATAAAATTGAGAATGGCACCAGATAATTCATCGCTGGCCATAATACGATTGACTTAAATCTTGTAGAAGGGCAGAATACCAAGAAATAGTTTCATTTACATAGATTAGGGGAACAATACCTGAGTAAGTAAGTTAGGCCATTTGAAGGAACCAACTTGAAGATAGTGTCTGGGGTACATTAACATAGCTTAAACAACATTTCCATGTGAAAAATAAATGTATTGGTTAACTGAAAGTTTGAGAGTAGTTAGCTTTAGGTCAGACCAGGTGTCATGGCAACAAAGCATGTTAAGAGAAACCTCCTTTTAAATTTGTGTAGAGAAGGAAAAACATATCGCTGGTTTGTTTCTTCCTGCTGCTTAAGAGAGATAAACATGTCTGACACTTGAAGCCTCTTCAATTCCTTTGGAGACCCCTGCCATACCTGCCTGTTACCCTCTTACTACCACACAATTGCACTCATTTCACATGTTAGCAAAGCAATGCTCAAAATTCGCCAAACTAGGCTTCAACAGTCCATGAACTGACAACTTTCAGATGTTCAATCTGGATTTAGAAAAGGCAGAGGAACCAGAGATCAAATTGCCAGTATTCATTGGAGATCATAAAAAATGCAAGAGAATTCCAGGAAAAAATCTACTTCATTGAGTATGCTAAAGTCTTTGACTGTGTGGATCATAACAAACTGTGGAAAATTCTTAAAGAGATGGGAATAATGGAACACCTTATCTGCCTCCTGAGATCCCTGTATGCAGGTCAGAAAGCAACAGTTAGAACTGGACATGGAAGAACAGACTGGTTCCAAAATAGGAAAGGAGTACATTAAGACTGTATATTGTCACCCTGTTTATTTAACTTATATGCAAGTACATCATGTAAAATGTGGGGTTGGATGAAGCAAAAGCTGGAATCATGGTTGCTTTGAGAAATACCAGTAACCTCAGATATGCAGACAACACCACCATCATGGCAGAAAGCTAAGAGGAACTAAAGAGCCCCTTGATGAAGGGGAAAGAGGAGAGTGAAAAAGCTGGCTTAAAACTCAACATTCAAAAAGTAAGATCATGGCCTCTGGTCCCATTACTTCATGGCAAATAATTGAGGAAACAATGGAAACAGTGACAGGCTTTATTTTCTTGGGCTCCAAAATCACTGCAGATGGTGACTGCAGCAATGAAGTTAAAAGAAATTGCTCCTTTGGAAAAAAGCTATAACAAACCTACACAGCATATAAAAAGCTGAGACATTACTTTCCTAACAAAGATCCATATAGTCAAAGCTATGGTTTTTCCAGTACTTATGGATGGATGTGAGAGTTGGATTATAAAGCACATTGCGTGCCAAAGAACTGATGCTTTTGAACTGTGGTGTTGGAAAAGACTCTTGAGAGTCCCTTGGACTGAAAGCAGATCAAACCAGTCAATCCTAAAGGAAATCCGTTCTGAATATTCTTTGGAAAGACTGATGCTGAAGCTGAATCTCCAATACTTTGGCCCCCTGGTGGGAAGAGCTGACTCATTGTAAAATATTCTGATGGAAGCAAAGAGCCAACTCATTGGGAAAGACTCTGAAGCTGCAAAGATGGAAGGCAAGCCGAGAAGGGAAAAACAGAGGACAAGGTGGTTGGATGGCTTCTCTGACTCAATGAACATGAGTTTAAGCAAACTCCAGGAGATAGTGAAGCGCAGGAAAGCCAGTGTACAGCCACCCACCGGCTTGCAAAATGTCAGACTAAGTGACTGAACAACAAGAACAAAGCAGGTGCTGGACCTGCTTCACAAGGTGAGCAGTCGCCTCCAACTGTGGTACACTGGGGAGTTGGCCCTATTCCAGCTGGAGTCACAGGACTATCTCTCCACGTCTCTAAGGCCCAGTTGGTCCCTCTGCACACAAGGGCAATGGGAGAACCAGCCCTCAGGGTGAATGTGGGGACTAAGTGTTTCCTTTCTGGAAAGTTGGAAAGTGCTTTCTGGTGACCTGGCCCCATGGAAAAATCTGCTGGAGGGGCTGTGATTGTACTTAGTCATCATGTTCCTCCTCCTCTCAAGGAAGTCTCTGTCTCAGTTATCTCTGGCCTTTGCCCTTGGGCCAAACTGATTCCCATTTGCAAGGTGAGTTATGAGAGCTTCCCTGTCCAGGGTGAGTGAGAGCAGGGGTCCCTGCAAGTGATCAATAGTGCCCCAGGTACTCAGATGGGGCTGGTTGGGCTCATTAATTCTTGAAATATACAGGAAGGCCCACAAGGTGCAGGCACTTTTCTAGGAATGACCATCATGTAATACATTGCAGTCCTGCCCTTCTGGGCTTCCGTTCTCCCAGGGTCACACGGTCACACTGGCCATCACATCTGGGCGTGTAACCAGTGCTGTCCCGTGACACCTTCCTGGCCTCCTCTAGGTGTGGATGCACCCTCTTTTACTCTGAATAGTACAGTGGACTCCTGAAGCAGGTGAAAGTGTGAGTGGGAATTTGATTCGAGATGGAGGGACTCAGTTTTCCAAAGAACCACCAAGTGAGATGAGACATGGAGGAGAACTGGCCTCTGAACAGGCATGAGCAGAAGGCAAAAATTCCCAGACCCCACAGGGCTTCCTGGGAGCTCAGTGTGGAAGGAAGGCCAGGTCTCAGACTCTTCAGCCCACCTGACTCCCCCCAGGGCCATGGCCACCATCCTGAGCACCTACCTGTACCATTAACATGAGGGTTTCCACCCGCCCCCAGAATTTCCCTGCCTGAGGATGCTACTGGCTTAAATAGAGCTCAGAATGCCTGACACAGACCTGGAGGACAAAACCCTACATTTTCTGGCACAGCTGGAGATCCTGGAGCCCACTGAGGCAGAGGGGGATGTGATGGGAGCAAATGAGGATGGGAGCCAGCTGAACCACACAGAGCAGAACTTTCTGAGGCTGGATCTGGGCCAGGAGCAATGAGGAAGCTCAGATCACTATTGCCCTGGACTGCAGTCTGGGAAGAATTTCTGGGGCTGGCATCTTTGAGAGATCATTGAGTGGGAGAGAGAGGCTTTCTTTTCTGTTTGGGGGGACACTTGGAAATGCAGTCCTATTGGTATTTTCTCTCCTTGGAATTACAGCACCAACTCCAGAACAACCTCTGGAAACATCTCCAGACCTCGAGCCAACTACACCTCTACTTCCCACCAGAGCTCCAGAGTTAGAACAAGTCCATTTTTGGTATTTTTTTTAATGTATACTAAACTGTTTATGATATAAAGTTCACTTAAAATTTAATAGTTTGTTTATCTTAGGTTGTACATGTAAATTACAATAAGTTCATTCACAATGTTACATAACCCTATTAAATGTCTATTTGAGAACATTTTCATTGCTAAATAATATTCCATTCATGAACCAGCACATTTGGCATTCATCTGTTGATGGATGTTAGAGTTTTCACCTTTGGGCTTTTCTGAACAGTGGTGTTCTGAGTACTTATGTACAGGCATGTGAATATTCATATGCATTTGGGTATTGATGTAGGAGGGGAATTTGGAGATTGACTGAAAACTGTAGGCTCCTCCTTTTGAGAAACTGCTGAAGTGTTATATACAGTGGTTGTAACCATTTGACAGAGAAGGCGCTGGTGACCCACTCCAGTACTCTTGCTTGGAAAATCCCATGGACGGAGGAGCCTGATAGGCTGCAGTCCATGGGGTCGCTGAGAGGCAGACAGGACTGAGCGACTTCTCTTTCAATTTTCACTTTCATGCATTGGAGAAGGAAATGACAACCCACCCCATTGTTCTTGCATTGAGAATCCCAGGGACGGGGGAGCCTGGCGGGCTCCCATCTATGTGTTCGCACAGAGTCAGACACGACTGATGCGACTTAGCAGCAGCAGCAGCAGCAGTACCATTTGATAATCCCCAGAATTTAGGTGTATAATTTCCTCTTCTTCATTTGTATTGCAGTTTCCTTTCTCTCCGTCCTTCTCTCTTTCTGGTCCCTCACTCTAAGGAACAAGCCTGTATATTACAAGTTACCATATGAAGAGGCATCTGTGGTTTAGCATTGAGACCATGACAGAGGGGTTCTTGGGTCCTGACTCAATGAGTTCACACTCCTAGACCCCAGGGAGACACTGGCAGAGGCTTCCAGGTGAATCATGGTCAATTCCTGGTCCACAGATAGTGTGAGATAATAAATGTTTGTTGCCTAAGTCACTCAAGACTGGCTAATGTTGTCACACAGAATGGACCACTCACACAGCCATCAAGCATTCAGGCCCTGGCCCCTCCCTCCCCACTGTCCGCTACTGTCCTCCCAAGCTCTCACTAGCCACACTACTTCCTCTGGATTCATCTCTGGACAAACACATTCTGTGTGTCCATACACTTGTGCCTTCTTCTGGGATAATTATCCCCAGATGTGTGAATGGTTGGCACATTCTCATTACCCTGCTGGGGAGAGACATGTCCCCTCAGTGAAGACCCTCATGACCACGTTGTGGCACCTACTGTTTTTCAACAGAGAACTTGCTTCCTTCTGTGTTTCTCCACTTCCCCCTCCATACTGTGAACCTGGTGCTTCTTTTCATCACAGCCCCCACTGGATGCTCAGGGCTCAGCTGGTAATTGAATAGATAAGAGGCTCCATTCCTCCACTGAGAAGCTTGGATGCTAATAGGAGGAGGTATACGCCAGGTCAGGAGCAGGGGAATGTGTAGGAGTGCAAGGAACACTCTCCTCGCCACATTACTGGATACATCACCCCTTTGGTGGGAACCACTCATACTACACACCAAGCAGGGAAAGCACAGAAGAAACCATACCTCTGAGATACTTCAGGACACCAGCATTCCTTGGGCCCCAGGAGGGAATGTGACAAGATCCACAGGAACCAGGGGCTTTGAGAGGGTCCTGGAAGAGGACCCTCCAGCTCCTCTTGTCCACTTCAGCCGTTTGGTGTCTAATTCCCTTGAGGACTCCTCACCACAGCCAGTGCAGATGTTCTGATCTTGATTCCATATGAGGTCCAACAAGGTGGTCTTTGCCTCAGTCCAAGGAAAAACAATGCATGTTTCTGTCACTGTTGCCACCCCAAGGTCCACCCGTCCCCTGACCCCACTCCCTATGGTCCCTTCCTCTGATGTGTGTCAGTGTATGCTTGTGCACACACCCTGAGAATCTACTCCACATTGCCAAAATATCCTGGAGTCTGAGGATCTCTAATCCCACGGCAAAATATGTGGCAGGGAGACAGCCCTAGCCTAGGAGATCCTAACTCTCCCTTCATCTGAAGACTCTGCCCCTGCCAAGGCTGATTACTAGTAAAACACACACACACTAAATAAAACTTCACAGGCTAAAACATATTGACAAAAAATTTATAGAAGCAATATATAATTTTGGTACTTAGTACCTGACTCAGTTGACCAAGTAGAAATTATTCTTTAAGAAATCTTAAAAAGACAGAATCTACAGTCTTGAAATTATTATTAAGATAAGAAAAATTTACATTTATTAAAAAAAAACTGATATCAAGTCAAACACTTTAAGGAAATGTAAAATAAGGATATTCCAGCCAGAAGTCCTGAGGCTGACAAACGCCCCTCCCTGCCCCCACCGGCCCTGGAGAGTGTTTGCAGGCATGAGGGGCTGCAGGTGCGAGTTCCCGGGCATGAGCGGCCACAGGTGTGAGGTCGGAGGTACACGGACGCCTGAGCTCCCAGGACCGGTCCTGAGGGAAGGGAAGTTGGAGACTGGGTCGGTCCCCACTGCAAAACGCCCCAGACCTGGGAGCAGCGCAGACACAAGTAAGTGCAGCTCTACCCGCAGCCCCTCATCCCATGCCCCCGCCTGCCCAGCGGCCAGCGGCCCAGACTCTTCCAGCCTCGAGGAGCACGAGCCTCTCTTGGTCCTCGGTTCAGGGGTCGCCGCCACTGGCCGCAGGCTGAGGGCACTGGGCTGGGGCCCCAAGGCAGTGGTGGAGTGGTCGGCGCCCCACGCGCTCACACCCCTCCCTGCTCGGCGCCCCTCGACTGCGAGGGGCGGCCTCTATTTCTCTGGGCACCACCTGGACCCGGTCGCCACGGGCTCGCGTGTTCGTGACAGGGAGGTGCAGCCGAGGAGCCTGATGTTGGGGCCGCGGGGTGCACGTCGGGCGCGGTGGGTCGGCAGGTGCGAAGAGCTCTCTGATCCTGGGATGCGCGCGGGTAATGGGGGCACACAGCTCGGGGATCCTGTTCACGGGCCGCCGGCAGCGGGTGTTCTGACGGGACTCCGTAAAGCCTTCTGGAGCATCGGCTACAAAGGTTAAAGTTCACTTTCAGCGTTTTCAGGCTTTATTGAGGGTCGCTGACTCTAAGAGCGCTTCCTGGAGGGCAGTTTGTGACATACTAACATCTAAGCAAAGTTTGAAATGAAACTATTCCTGCCTTATTGTTTTGGGGTATGGTGAAGAGTTTTTCTTGATTATGTTAGAGTTTTCAAGCCTAACAACTTTTGACGACTTTTGGAGAAGCTGCTCTGCTCTTAAGTTAAAAGGTGACAGTTTTGTTGCTAAGTCGTGTCCCAACTCTCGCAACCCCATGGACTGTAGACCATCAGGCTCCTCTGTCCCTGGAATTATCCAGGCAGGAATACTTGAGTGGGTTGCCATTTGCTTCTCCAGGAGATCTTCTCGACTCAGGAATCGAACCCGTGTCTCTGGCATTGTAGCCAGATTCTTTACCAACTGAGCTACTAGGGAAGCTCCTAAGTTAAATGAGCATTTAAAAAATACTTCTTTGAGCAGTTACCATACTCGCTCAAATATTTGAGAATTCTAGTTATAGTCATGGGCGTGGTTTCTTTGTTTTTTTGTTTGATTTTCGGTCTTTGGTTACTTTTTGTTGGTTGGCTGGTTTTGGGATTTTTGGATTTCTTTGGGGTTGGGGGTCAGGGTAAAGTTTGCCTTAGGAAGAGATGATATCCAAATCAGGAGAAATGTTTATTTCCTGGTATTCTGGTATGCAGTGTTGCATTTTAAAGTATCTGATCCTGGTGAAATCTTAGATTGGCTCCAGCAAATGGATATTTTTATTGAGAATAGTTTGGGTTTGTCTTGTGGGTTTTTTATGTGTGTTTTTTTTTAGTACAATCTGCTTATTTAGCATGCTTCAAATCATAATAGATTGTAGTTAACACTGGTGGTTGGTGCAAGGAACAATGCTTTGTAACACAGAGATGGGTTGTCTTTTTTCCACAGAAATTTTTTCTTGAGTTTGTAAATTTCCATGTAAACCTCTCAGGAGTGACTTTTGCTATAGCAGTTTGGTCTCTGTAATGAGGAGTAAAGCATATCATTTCACTGTTGAAGATAATGGCATATATTATAAAGATAAGAATCTGGTACATAAAAGGAATTCTAGCTTTGTGTTTGGTGAATTACTGTCCTCAATGAAATGGCTTGTCTCTTCGAAGAGAAGAAGTGCAATAATCACATGGTGATGACCAGGGTTATTTCCCTACACTGAACACCAAGAGGAAGGGGAGGAGACAGAGTGATTTTCAGAAGAATTGATGTTCATTTATCAACCACGTACCCTCAATACTTGCTGTTTGTTAATTCCCAGAGAAATTAAACACGTGGTTCCTAACCAGGATGTTTGAATGGGAAAGGTCCTTTCAGTTCCCAGGCAAGTAACTGAATCTATTGTGTAAGCGTTCATCTGCCTGTAACTTGGAAGTAACACTTCTCTAATGGATGAATTGGGCCGAATAGGAGGGTGGTGGAGCTTTTTGGGGCAAGTTGCTCAAAAGTTGGAGCAAAAGTGAATCACTTTCTTCAAAGGAACAGACTCATTAGATAGGAGAATTTGGACCTTTAGGTCTTTTGCAACATCATGTAGCTTGTTAGTAAAAATAATCCAGACCATAGAAAAATCTACATATTCAAATGCTTGTAGAATGAATAGTAATGAAAGAAAAAGAACCTTCTGAAGATTTTTAATATCTGGTATTTGACCCAGATAAGTTAACTGAGTACAAATAAAGTCAGTAAAGAAATCTTCCAGAGAGAGAATTTAGTCATTCAGCTGTAATGTGGACAAGAAACCTGCTATTTATTTATTAAAAATTAATCCTAACTAAAACACTTTGTTAATTAGAGATAAATATGGATAAACTACAAGTAGTTTACTTTGCTGTGTTTTCAAAGCAGGATCAAGGAATTAAAAGTTCCTGAAGTTTTCTCTGCAAAGTACTTTCTCAACATTACTTTTCAAATATTCTAATTCTGATTGCAGTGTGTATGAATCTCAGAGTAAAAACTGTTGAGGAATTGATATTATTTGAGGTGAAATGGCTGATTCAGAAGAGCAGGGTTAAATTGGAGGGTAAAACTGTCAGTAATACAAATTGATGTATGTCATTTTTAATGTACTAGATTGAGGGCAATTTAAGTTGATCTTATAATTAGCATAATTCTGTGTATCATGATTTATGCTCAATTACCACACAACTCCCAAATTTCAACAGTACACCATTATGGTTCCCACATCACTCACTGGGTGGGTATTCACTTTGGGGAGACTGCATTCCTTCAGATGGTTATTCAGGAACCCAGACTCCTCCCATGCTATACTGTGTCCATTCCTTAGACCTCATCCCCATCTGCATACATCAGCAGAAGGAGGCAAGAATATAGACAAATGCATATGGAAGTTTATGATGAGCCAGCTCTGGAAGGATACAAGCCAGTTTCTCTGCTGCTCTTTTGGCCACAATTCATTTCTGTGGCCACAAAAGCGACTGGGAAGTCTTCCAACTGTTCTCCCAAGGAAGGGAGAACAATTAAAATTGTCAGTAACCGTGAATAATTCATTTTGATTTAATTAGTTTTCAAATCTTTTTTGGCTGTTTGCCATACACCTAGTGCTGTGCTAAGTGTGACCTGAGAATTTATTGAGCAGCATCTTTATCTTGGAGGAGTTCTGAATCCTCAGGAAAAAGACAGTATGAAGTGTCTGCCATCCTAGGAGAAAGGGATTAAGAGAACCTGCTTTGAAAGTTCAGGGAATGATTCTAGATTTGAAAGCTGCCTAGAAATGATAGGATTTGGACTCCACTTTCAGAGACGATATGATTGTGAAGGAAGCTGGCATCAGGAGCTGTAGAAACAGGTCCTGCAATACAGGGTTTCATAAAGAATATTATGTGGTCATTGTTCACTTGCTAAGTTGTGCTGGACTCTTTGTGACCCCATGGACTGCAACACATCAGGTTTCTCTTTATTCCACTACCTCCTGGAGTTTGCTCAAATATATGTCCATTGAGTCGGTGATGGTATCTAACAATCTCATCCTCTGCTGCCACCATCTCCTTTGGATTCCAATCCTTCCCAGGATCACAGTCTTTTCCAATGGCTTTTCATATCAGATGGCCAAAATATTGGAGTATCAGCATCAGTCTTTCCAAAGAATATTCAGGGTTACTTTCCTTTCGGTTTGAATGGTTGGATCTCCTTGCAGTCCAAGGGATTCTCAAGAGTCTTCTCCAGCACCACAGTTCAAAAGCATCAGTTCTTTGGCACTCAGCTTTCTTTAGAGTGCAACTCTCACATCCATATATGACTACTGGAAAACAATAGTTTTGACTATATGGACCTTTGTTGGCAAATTGATATCTCTGCTCTTTAATAGGCTGTCTAGGTTTGTTGGAGCTTTCCTACCAAGGCGTAAGTGTCTTTTAATTTACTGACTGCTGTCACCATCTGCAGTGCTTTTGGAGCTCAAGAAAAGAAAATCTGTCACTGCTTCCGCTTTTCCCCCTTCTATTTGCCATGAAGTAATGAGGCCACATGCCATAAATTTCGTATTTTGAATGTTCAGTTTCAAGCCAGCTTTTTCATTGTCCTTTTTACCCATATCAAGAGGCTCTTTAGTTCCTCTTCACTTTCTTCCATTAGAGTGGTATCACCTGTATTTCTGAGGTTGTTGCTATTTTCCAGCAATCTTGATTACAGCTTGTGATTCACCCAGCCTGGCATTTCACAGGATGTTCTCTGCATGGAAGTTAAATAAGCAGGGTAACATCATACAGCCTTGTCATATCCTTTCCCAATTTGGAACCAGTCCCTTCTTCCGTGTTTGATTCTAGCTGTTGTTTCTTGACCCACATACAGGTTTCTCAGGAGTCATGAAAGGTGGTCTGATACTCTCATCTCTTTAAGAGTTTTCCAGTTTTTGTGATCCGCAGAGTCAAAGCCTTTAGCAAAGTCAATGAAGCAGTAGTAGATGTTTTTCTGAAACTCCCTTACTTTTTCTATGACCTGATGATGTTGAGAATTTGATCTCTGGTTCTACTGCCTCTTCAATACCCAGCTTGTACATCTGGAAGTTCCCAGTTCATGTACTTTTGAAGCATGACTTGAAGGAATTTGAATATAATCTTAGAGGAGCAAGTACAAGTTTACAGTAGTTTGAACATTCTTTTGCATTGCCCTTCTTTTGAATTGAAATGAACACTGACCTTTTCCAGTCCTGTGGGCACAGGTGAGTTTTTTTTTTAATTTGCTGATACATCAGGTGCAGCACTTTAACAGCACTGTCTTTTAGGATTTTGATTAGCTCAAGTGAAATTTCATCACCTCCACTAGCTTTGTTTGTAGTAAGCTTTGGTAAGGCCCACTTGACTTCACACTCCAGGATGTCTGGCTCTAGGTGAGTGCCTACACCATCGTACCATGGTCACTAAGACTTTTATCTATTGTTGTGTGTATCCTTGCCACCTCTTCTTACTCTCTTCGGTTTCTATTACATCTTTTTACATTTCTGTGTTTTATAGTGTTTTATTGTGTCCATTTTTGCATGAAATGTTCACTTAAATCTCCAATTTTCTTAAATATTATGCAGCCATTAAATTCACATTTTCTAAAACTACAAATGGATGCAATAGCTACACTCATATTAAGTGAAAAAGAGACCAGTAAGTAATGTAATTCCATTTTTTAGAATTCTGTGTAAATTTAGATAAAATCATATGTATATGTTGAATGATAGTATTGTAATTTTCTGAGCTGTTTTATTAATATAAACAGAAATGTATCATAAATTGCTTTGATAGACTAATTTCTATCCACCACACACAGAGCTGGGTGTAGGCAGGTGATCATAGCAGGTTCCCACCATCTCTCTACTGGTGAGGTGGCAACAACCTCCTCTTTCCTCTCTGCTTTGGACCCAGGTCCTGGCTCAAGTCCTCAAGACAGAGTGAAGACACACATCCCCAAAACACTGAGCCTTGCAGAGTTTGGTTTGCTCTAACCATAAGATCGCCCATGTGGCAAGTGTAAATGTTAACTTCTTTTGCTGAGAAAATCATGAAGTCATGCGGCACTGCTGCCATTTCAGAAAAAAGCCACCAGAGGGCAGTGTGGCTGCTTCTGACAAACTTTCTGATTCAAAACTAATCCAAGTTAGCTTCCATCAGAACACGTTTTATAAACTTACAGGACCTCTTTAAGGTATATTGATTTGCTTTTCTTCTTTAATCTTATTTGGAAGTTAATGGAAATTCACTACAAATAACAAACATAAAGTGAGGCACTGATTAAGTTTTACCTTGTGACATGTAGACACGCAACCTTATGTATCCAATCCCCGTCTTCGTCCACCTCTGTCCCTTCCTCTCTATATCCATCTATAAACATCTCTGTAACCCATCTTTTGATAATCTACATACCATATCAGATATTTTTCAATCATGTTCCTACTTCTTTGTGATGTGAATATTTCAGTAGGTAGTGGGCTGCTTATAAGACAGTGAGAAGCAGTGTGAAGGTGAGAAGTAGGTCTCAGTGGGAGTCATCCAAAAGTGGAGATCTGCTGAGCACAGCTAGGGTCAGGTCCATCCACACCATCTCCTATCCTTAAAGCACAGAGTCTACCCTCTTGGGGGAACTTAGCTAAAATTTTGATTATTTTAAGGAACATCAGGGTTAAGATAATGAGTGATGGTTGTAGCAATTCTGGGAGAGAGATAAGGTTATGATGTTAATGACCTAGTACTCTGCCTCCAACAACTTTCATTCTGTTATCACCACTGCTCAGCCCTCTGGGAACAGAGACTGCACCTTTATTTTGACTGTTAAAGCCCTACAGCCCAGTACTAGGCAAAGTAGATGTGCCAGTACTGCTGAATAAATGCATTTGGGATCAGGACCTGACAGATTTGAGAATGTATTTGAAACTGGGATTCTCCCAGACCTGTCCCAATAGGAGGTCACCATAAATCAGCTACCTCCTCACTGGCCTGGCCCTGTGTACCTGTTGTCCTTCCCACAGTACCTCTCAGACAAGATGTCCTTGTTCTTAGGTATTTCTCAGATCAAATCTTACCATGTTCTCTGACTCCTCTCACACGCTTTGGCCTCCTTAACTGTCCTGCTGTGTGACTCTCCACTCTAGGGTTCAGGGCTCACCTCTGATTCCCTTCAGGATGTAACGTCAGAATAGTAGATTCTGTGGAGCTAAGGCTTAATGATGGTCTTTCATTGACAAGTCAATAATTATATGGACAAAGATAACTTCGACATGACTACCATTTGTAAAAATAATTTTACTTATTTGTTTATGCTTGTACTGTGTCTTCATTGCACAGGCTTTTCTCTAGTTGTGGTAAACATTGGCTACTCTGTAGTTGTGGTGCGGGGGCTTCTCACTGCGGTGGCTCTTCTTGTTGTGGAGCAGGGGGTCTAGAGCATTCGTTCTAGCTTCAGGAGTTGCCCCATGTGGGCTCAGTAGCTGCTCTTCTGGGGCTCTAGAGTACAGGCTCAATAGTTGTGGTGCATAGGCTTAGTTGCTTCAAGGGATGTGGGATCGAACCTGTGTCTCCTGCATTGGCAGGGAGATTTTCAACCACTGAGCCACCAGGGAAGCCCATGACTATATCTTAATGGTGTTGTTTTCCTTGAACAGTTAATTTTAAACTTGATGGCATAAAAAGAAATGTTTTTTCTCTGAAGTCAGCATAGGTGCTGAATGTCAGCTTTTCTCTGATGATGCTGTAAAAAACCTGATACATGGCAAGAGAAACACAAGTAAATTGTGTCATGTTATAACGTGGTATAGAGTAGTATAACTCTAAAAGCTACTGTTATCCATTTGAGCTAGAGTAATTGTTTACTGGATATGAATATTGACCTGTCAAGTTTCTCGTGCTTTGATGAAATTCAATGCTTTTTTCCTGCATTAATACCAGGATGAAGAGTTCAAGACGGAATAATTTTAAGATGAATTGTTCATTTCCCCACCATGGACTCGCTTTTCTTGTTGTTTCTTTGTTCCCAGAGAAATGAGAGATGTGGTTGCTAACCAGGATATTTGAGAGGAAAAAATTCAGTTCCTCAGGAGGTGACTGGGAACCATTTGATTGCTTTCATCTGTGTGGACCTTGGAAGCAGATGAGAGAAAATTCTTTTCTATTTTCAAATGAAGTGGAGAGACCAGAGGGTGGACTCTTTGGGAAAACAGTTCAAAAAGGTGAATCAAAACTGAGTATCTGACAGAAAATAGTATCTCTCATCAAAGAAGTAGGCCTATTGGTCACCCACAGATTGACCTAGGGACACGTGGGCCATCATGGTGATTTCTAGGAAAAATAATCAATGCCAGTGAAAACTCCACATGGTATAAATGTGTTACTAACTGAAAATCGATGGAAAGTTGACCATCAGTTGACCAAGTACAAATAATGACCATAAAGAAATCTTACAAAAAGAAGAAACTCTAAAAAAGGCACATCTATAAATCATAAATTATGATTTAGATAAGAAACCTTGCTATTCATTTGAAAAAAAATTATCCCAAGTAAAACTGTTACAGTAAATTAAAAATAAACAGTAATATCCAGGTCAGGGGTGCTGATGGTGGAAGGTGGTTGCAAGGTCCAGCTCCATCTCCAGAGAGTGTGCAGGTGTGAGCAGAGGCAGGTGCGAGGGTGGAGGCGTGGAGACACCAGAGCTCCCAGGACCCATGCTGAGGGAAGGGAAGGTGGAGCCTGGGTCACTCCCCAATGCCAGGTGCCCCTGACCAGGGAGCAGCGCAGACAAGAGTAACTGCAGCTCTATCCCCAGCCCCTCACCGTGTGCCCCCGCCTGCCCAATGGCCAGCGGCCCCAAATCCTCCAGCCCAGAGGAGCGCGAGCCTCACTCGGTCCTCAGCTCCGGGGTGTCTGCCACCAGCCGCACGGTGAGGACACTGGGCCGGGGCCCCAAGGCAGTCATGGAGCAGTGGACACCCCGTGTGCTTGCAGCCTTCCCTGCCCGGGGCCTCTCTAGTCTCCTCTTGGAGGGGCTGCCCCACGACCACGGGAGGCGGCCTCTGGGTCTGCAGAAGCTGCCTGGGCCCCGTCACTGCGGGCAAGCGGATCCGGGATGGGGGGTGCCGCTGAGCAGTGCGAAATTGGGGCCGCCGGGTGTGCGTCGGGAGTGCTGGGTCCGCAGGTGCGAAGGGATCTCTGCTCTGGGGGTGCGTGATGGTGATGGGGGCACACAGCTCGTTGATCCTGTTCACTGGCCGCTGGCAACGGGTGTTCAGATGGGACTCCCTGCTCTTTCCTAAAGCCTTCTGGAGGATCAGGTACAAAATGTTAAAGTGCACTTTCACATTGAGTGTTTTTGGGATTTATTCACTGACTGTGGCTAACTCACTGAGCACATCAAGGAGGATAATTCGTGACATGCTAACACCTAAGCAAAGTTTCAAGTAAAAGTAGTCCCTGCCTTTTAATGTTTTTGTGTATGGAGGGCTTTTTGAACATTTTGTTTTTGTTTCTGTTCATCTTTTCCAGCAACAGACCATTGAGAAATGGCATTACTCTAAGTTAAAGGAGCATTTAAAATTTTTATTTCTGCACGGTAATCATAGGTGCTAAAGTATTTTCAAATTCTAACATCTACAAAGAGCTCAGTTGTTGTTTGGTAAATTTTGCTTGAAGGGAAGACTTTGGAATCCAGAGAAATGTTCACTTCATGAAATTGTGATACCTAATCCAGGGGAATTCTCAGTTTTTTTGCAGAAAATGCATATTTTGTCTGAGAATACTTTGGGTTTTCTTCTGTGGTTTTTTACGTGCTATTTGTTGGTACCTACATCAGTCTAGTTCAGTTAAGTCGCTCAGTCTTGTCCGACTCTTGCGACCTCATGAATCACAGCACGCCAGGCCTCCCTGTCCATCACCAACCCCTGGAGCTTACTCAAACTCATGTGCATCAAGTGGTGATGCCATCCAGCCATCTTGTCCTCTTTCGTACCCTTTTCCTCCTGCACCCAATCCCTCCCAGAACCAGGGACTTTTCCAATGAGTCAACACTTTCCATGAGGTGGCCAAAGTATTGGAGTTTCAGCTTCAGCACCAGTCTTTCCAACAAACACCCAGGACTGATCTCCTTTAGGATGGACTTGTTGTATCTCCTTGCAGTCCAAGTGACTCTCAAAAATCTTCTCCAACCCCACACTTTAAAAGCATTAAGTTTTCAGCGTTCAGCTTTCTTCATAGTCCAGCTCTCCCATCCATACATGACCACTGGAAAAACGATAGTCTTGATTAGATGTACCTTTGTTGGCATAGTAATGTCTCTGCTTTTTAATATGCTACCTAGATTGGTCATAACTTTCCTTCCAAGCAGTAAGCGTCTTTTAATTTCATGGCTGCAATTGCCATCTGCAGTCATTTTGGAGTCCCCAAAAATAAAGTCTGACACTGTTTCCACTGTTTCCCCATGTATTTCTGATGAAATTATGGGACCAGATGCCATGATTTAGTTTTCTGAATGTTGAACTTTAAGCCCAGGTTTTCACTCTCCCCTTTCACTTTCATCAAATACCAGACCACCTGACCTGCCTTTTGAGAAACCTGTATACAAATCAGGAACAACAGTAAGAAATGGACATGGAACAACTGACTGGTTCCAAATAGGAAAAGGAGTACCTCATGGCTGTATATTGTCACTCTGCTTATTTAACTTATATGCAAGTACATCATGAGAAATGCTGGGCTGGAAGAAGCACAGGCTGGAATCAAGATTTCCAGGAGAAATATCAATAACCTCCGATATGCAGAAGACATCACCGTTATGGCAGAAAGTGAAGAGGAACAAAAAAGGCCCTAGATGAAAGTGAAAGACGTACCTACTTAGTAGGCTTCAAAAAAATCTAATTAAAACTAGTGATTGGTGCAAAGTACTATGCTTTGTAACACAGAGATAGGTTGACTTTCTCTATCAAAATTGTTTTTTGAGTTAGCAAATTTTTCCCTTGGAACAGTCAGGAATGACTTTTAATAACCCTGCAGTTCTTAATCTGATAATTAGGAAGTACATTGTTTCACTGTTGAAGATAATGGCAGACATTTCAAAGATGGACAACAGGTACACAAGATAAATTCGAGTACTAAGTTGGGTGCATTTGTGCCCACAATAAAACTGAGTATCTCTTCTAAGGGGAAAAGAAGGAAAACCACCTGGTGATGACCACAGGCTCTCTCCATACACCAAACACCCATAGGAGAGCGAGAAAGTGGAGTGATTCTCAGATGGATGGGCCGTTTTTTTTTTTTCATTTACCAACCACAGACTTCCTTTTCTTGATGTTTCTTGACTCCCAAAGAAATTAGAAGTTTGGTTCCTTACCATGATATTTGAATGGGAAAGATCCTGTCAATTCCTAGGCAGTGACAAGATCCATTTTGTAGCTTTCATCTCCCTGAACCTTGTAAATAGCTCTGAGTCATCTTCTCTATTGAATTAGGCAGAAAGGGAGAGTGGTGGAGCCTTGGGGGTTGCAAATGTTCCAAAAGATGGACTAAAACTTAATCTCTCTCTTCAAAGAAATAGATTGGATGCCAGAATTTTGATCTTAAGACCTCTTGCAACATTAGGGAAATCATTTGTAGTGGAAGTATTCCACACCATATAAAACTCCATGAGATCAAATGCATTATTGACTGAAAATTGATGAAAGGAAAAGAACATTTTGAAATTTTCTGATAGCTGATATTTGACCCAAGTCAGTCAACCACATACAGGTACTGATCGCTAAAGAATCTTGCAAAAAGGATAATTATAGTCATTCAGCTGTAATGGTGTTAAGAAACCTGTCATTTATTTTTTAAATAAATCTAAACTGAAATATTTTCAATTAGAAATAAATATGGATAAACAAATAGTTTGCTGTGCTGTGTTTTTGAATAAATATCAAGTAATTAAAATCTCCTTTTGAAGTTTTCTCTTGAAAATACTTTCTCTACACTGTATTTCAAATATTGTTATCATTCTTGTTGCAGGTTTTATTAAGTTTAGAACATAAAATTTTGAGGAATTGAAGTTCTCTGAGTCCAAATGACTGAGTCAGAATTAACAAGGTGAAACTGGATGTTAAAACTATTAATGGTACAAAATTTACCTTTGTTATTGAAATGTACTGGATTGATGGCTATTTAAGTTCATCTTTTGATTAACATTTTTGTGGGTATAACAGTTCATGCTGAATTATCAAATAACTTAAAATTTCAGAAGCACATCACTCTGTTTCCCATATGACAGTGCTGAGTGGGTGTTCATCCTGGGGAGACTGCATTTCCTCATGTGGTCATTCAGGAACCCATACTTCTCCTATCCTTGGCCTCTTCCATCCCAAAGATCTCATCCCCATCTGTATCCATCAGCAGAAGGGGCAGGGACTTGGAGAAATGTCTGTGGGAGGTTATAATAGGCCAGGATGCAACATCAGTTTCTCTCCTACTTCATTGGCCATGATGTGATCCTGTGGCCACAGAAGAACCTGGGAAGTCCTCCAGTCGTGTGCCCCTGGAAGGTCAGTGAATTTTCATGGAAAATCAACTTTGTCCATGTAGAAGAAAAATAGTAACCCCCAAGAAAAAGTAAAAATGAGAGAAATTCCTTAAGAGAGCATAGAAAACGGACCCATTCTAGCTAACAGAGACCCCAAATAAAACAGAGTCATGCGGTCATAACAGACCTGAGATTAAGTAATGTTCTCTGAGTTCTTAGAAAAGCACAAACAAAAGCTCTGAAGAGTTCTGATTCTGGTAAGGGTCCTACCAGTGAGCACTCTGAAGGAGACGTTCTGTTGACCGCCAGTCATGGCAGACTGCTGTGCAGCTGCAAGGATTTGTGCTTAGGCTGCACAGGGCCATTTCACCTGCTTACAAGTCTCCCAGCTGAGCATTCTGGGGCTTTTGCTTTTTAAAACTTCTTCCCTCCCTTCAGCCCCGGGAATGTGCTTTCAGTTACAGGCAAGAATTGTGTGTCCCCAACTAACAAACTTTATGGACAGTACCCTGTCCGTTTGCTTCAGGTAACACTGTTTTCTGGAATTTATTTATAATTTTAGGATGACATCAGCAATAACAAGTAACTCATGTAGAACTATTTTGTTTCAAATCTCTATTGAATATTTACCACACAATGTGTACTGTGCATAGAGAAGACTGAGAATTGACTGAGCAGTGTCTTGGTCTGTGAGGAGTTCTTAAAGGAGAGGAGACATGGTATGAAGGGCCTGATGTCCTAGCAGAAAGGATAAAAGAGAACTTGCTTTGAAAATTCAAGGAATGATACTAGATTTTAACATTGCCTGGAGCTGATAGGTCCTGGACTCCACTTTCAGAGATGAAGAAGACATGTTCAGAGGAAGCTGGCATCAGGAGCTGTAGAAACAGGTCCTGTGATACAAGGTATCATAAGGAATATTTGCAGCTATTAAGTTCACAGATTTAAATTTATAAACGGATAGAATAATTGCTCAGATGAAGTGAAAAGGTCTCCAGTAATATCAGGTAATCCCATTTTTTAAAATGTTATGTAATTGTAGTTGAACTTATGCAGAGAATTTTGAATGATAGTTTCCCAAATTTCTAAAATATATTGTTTCTATTATCAGAAGAAAGCTATGAAAATTCTTTGGTTACATAGACTAATCTCTATGCTAGACACACGGAGCTGGGGTATAGGCAAGTGATCCCACCCAGCAGGTTCCCACCCTTTCCCTGCAGGTCCCAAGAGGTGGCTACCTCCTCTCTCTTCTCTGTTGTGGTCCCAGGGCTAAACTCAGGAACTCAACCATCACTCTCTGAAGTTCTGCAGTTGGAAAGTGATGTATTGTGTCATAGTCAAGACAAAAATTTCCACTAGATGGTTTCCCCCAAACATTGAGACTTGCAGAATTGGGTTTACTCTCATAGCAAGACTGTGAAGGTGGCAAATGATTGTGGCCTCTTTGGCAGACAGCCCCACGGAGCCCTGCAGTGCTCCTGCTATTTCTCAAAGGACCACCAGAGGGCAGTGTGTAACTTCTTATGGAAAATACTGCAAGGAGATCCAACTAGTCAAATGAAATAAATCTTGAATATTCACTGGAAGGACTGAGGCTGACGGGAAAACTCCTGTAGTTTGGCCAACAGATGAGTAGAACCAACTTATTGGAAAACACCGTTATGCTAGGGAAGATTGAAGGCGGGAGGAGAAGGGGACGACAGAGGATGAGATGGCTGGATGGCATCACTGACTCAGTGGACATGAGTTTGCATAGTATCCGGTAGTTGGTGATGGTCAGGGAAGCCTAGTGTGCTGCAGTCCATGGGGTTGCAACGAGTCAGACATCACTGAGCCACTGAACTGACTGACTGCCCCATTCAAAAGAGTCCTTTTCAAGGAAAACTTCCTCAGAACATGTTTGATAAGCTTAGGATAATTTCTTTAAAATATATTGACATGCTTTTCATCTCCAGTTTCATTTGGAATCTAGTGAAAAGCCATTACAAGGAACACATGTAAGGTGAGCCACTGTTTGAAGTTTGTCCCTTGTGACACATATGTGGCTCAGTCGCTCAGTCAAGGCCAACTTTTTGGTATCCCATGGACTACAGACCAGGCTCCTCTGTCCATGGGATATTCCTGGCAAGAATACTGGAGAAGGTTGCCATTTCCTACTCCAGAGGCATCTTCTTGACCCAGGGAAGGAACCTGAATCTCATGTGTTTCCTGCATTGGAAGATGAGTTCTTTTCCACTGCACCAGCTGGATATTAATGGGTGAAATTCTGTTCCCGACCCTTTGTTTCTTCTTCTCTCCACCTCATCCATCTATAGGTAACGATCTCTCTGAAACTCCTTTGGAAAATCTATGTAACATTATCAGAGATAGTTCTCAGTCATGTTGATCCGGCCTTGTGATGTCAGTATTTGTGTAGCAAATCATCAGCTCCTATGACACTGGGTATGTCCCTGAGCCCTGGAAGACAGTATTCAGGTTGGCAGTAGGTCTCAGTGTGAGTCAGTCGAGGGGGAGGTCTGCTCAGCACAGCCAAGGCCAGCCCACATTTTCTTCTATCCCCAAAGCACTGAGAATGCCTCATTCCCCACCACATATCTGCCCCACCCCCAGGGAACTTGGCTAAAATCCTGTATATGCTGAGGAAGCATCAGGGTCAGAAGAATGAACAGTGGATTTAATCATTGTGAGATAGAGATGAGGTTCTGTGTTTTCAGTTCTTATATTTATGTGTCTTGATTCACTCTTTTATTTTTTTAAAATTTAATTGTAACATCATTCTTTACAATGCTGTTAGTTTCTGCTGTGCAGCAAAGTGAATCAGTTATATATATACCCTCTTATTTTAGATTCTATTCCCATGTAGGTTATTACAAAGAATTGAATAGAGTTCCCTATGCTCTCCAGTAGATCTTTATCTATTTTATGTATAGTAAAGTGTATTTGTCAATCCTAACTTATCCTTCACCCTTCTTTGGTAACCATATATATGTTCTCTACATCTGAGACTCTATTTCTGTAAGTAGGTTTACATGTACCATTCTTTGAAATTCCATATGTAAGTGACATCATATGATATTAGTCTCTCTATATCATACTTCACTCAGTATTCCAATCTCTAGGATCATCCATGTTGCACACATAGCATTATTTTTTTCTTTTTAAGAGACGGTAATATTTCATTGTAAATATAAGCCACATATTATTTATCTATTCCTCCATTAGGAACATTTATTTGCTTCTGTGTTCTGGATATTGTAAATAGTGCTGCAACAGACTTTGGGGATCATGTATCTTTTCAAATTATGGTTTTCTCTGGATATATGCCCAAGAGTAAAATTACTATATCATATGGCAAGTCTTATTTTTATTCTTTTAAGAACCTTCATACTGTCAGACACAACTGAGCGACTGAACTGAACTGATACTGTTTTCCATTGTGGCTGTACCAATCTATATTCTCTCCAACAATGTATGAGGCTTCCCTTTTCTCCACACCCTCTCCAGCTTTTATTGTTTGTAGATTTTTTGATGATGGCCATTCTGACTGGTATGAGCTGATACCTCATTGTACTTTTGATTTGTATTTCTCGAATCCTTAGTGATGTTCAGTGTCTTTTCATGTTCCTCTTGGCCATCTATATGCCTTCTTTGGAGAAATGTGTATTTAGGTCTTCTGCCTATTTTTTGATTGCGAATACTAATTTTTTTTTAATGTGGAGCTGCAAGAGCTGTTGCATATTTTCAAGATTAATCCCGTGTTGCTCATTTCATTTGCAGATATTTTCTTCCTTTCTCTGGGCTCTTTTCATTGTGGGAGAACACTGTAGCCCAGGGGTCAATTTTTAAGTTTGATTAGGTGGCATTTTTTTTATTTTTGTGTTTATTTTCATCACTCTGGGAAGTAGCTTATAGAAGATCTTTCTGCAATTTAAGTCAGAGAGTGTTCTGCCTATGTTTTTCTCTTACATTTTTATAGTGCCTAGTCTTATATTTAGATCTTTAATCCACTTGGAGTTTATATTTATCTGTGGTGTTAGAGATTGTTCTGATTTTATTCTTATACAAAACTGTCCAGTTTTCCCAGCACCACTTATTTGAAGAGACTGTCTCTTCTCCATTGTATATTCTTGTCTCTTTTATCATAGATTAAGTGAAAATAAGTGTGTAGGTATCCCTCTGGATATGTCTCTTGATTCATTTTCCAGTTAGAATTTATAAACCTTGTTTACACAGCTCCAGCCACATCATGAGAAATGCTTGGCTGGATGAAACACAAACTGGAATCATGATTGCTGGGAGAAATGTCAATAACCTCAGACATGAAGATGAAACCACACTTACGGCAGAAAGAGAAGAACTCAAGAGCCTCTTGATGAAAGTAAAAGAGGAGAGTGAAAAAGTGGCTTAAAGCTCAACATTCAGGAGACTAAGATCATGGCATGCAGTCCCATCAATTCATGGCAAATAGGTGGGGACACAATGACACACTACATTTTGGGCCCCAGAATCCCTGCAGATGGTGACTGCTGCCATGAAGTTAAAAGACGCTTGCTCCTATGGAAAAGGTATGACCAACCTAGACAACATCTGTAAAAGCAGAGACATTACTTTTCCAACAGAGGTCCATCTAGTCAAATCTGTGGTTTTTCCAGTAGTCATATATGGATGTGAGAGTTGGACTATTAAGAAAGCTGAGCACTGGAGATTGATGCCTTTGAACTGTGGTGTTTAAGAAGACTTTTGAGAGTCCTTGGACTGCAGGGAGTTCCAACAAGTCTATCTCAAAGGCAATCAACTCTGAATATTTGGTGGAAGGACTGATGCCGAAGCTGAAACTCCAGTACTTTGGCCACCTGATGTGAAGCGCAGCCTCATTTGAAACGACCCTGATGCTGGGAAAGATTGAAGATGGGAAGAGAAGGGATCAACAGAGGATAAGACGGTTGGATGTCATCACCAACTCAATGGACATGAGTTTGAGTAAACTCCGGGAGTTGGTGATGAAAAGGAAGGTCTGGCCTGCTGCAGCCCACGGGGTCGCAAAGAGTCGGACACGACTGAGTGACTGAGCTGAACTGAGCCTCATTCCTTGGCATATGGATGTTAAGTTCTCCCAGAACCGTTTTGGGGAATACTGTCTTTTCTCCATTGAATGATCTTACCACTTTTGTCAAAAATCGTTTGACCATATGTGTGAAGGTTTTGCTGGGCTCTGAATTCTTTTCCATTGATTTATAATTTTATCTTTATGACAGTACCAGACTGTTGTCACTACTGTAACTTTGTGATAATATTGAAATCAAGGAATATGTGTCCTCCCATATTGCTTTTCTTGCTCAAAATTGGGTGTCAGCTTGGACATTAATTAGGTATTAATTAGTGAATTTTAATTAGTTCAGTAGTGAATTTTAGGATATGTTTTTTATTTTAGGTGGCATTTTTATTTCTGTGGGGTTTTGATAGGGATTGAATTACAATTTTATATTACAGAGGCTGATATGGAAATCTTAACAGTGGTAAATCTTCTAATCCATGAAAATAGAATTTGTGTCATACACTTTATTTGCAGCGTTTGGAAGGTTTCACTGTGCAAATCTTCAACTCCTGAGTTAACTACTCAGTGCTGTGCTTAGTTGCTCAGTCAAGTCCGACTCTTTTCAACCCCATGGACTGTAGCCTGCCAGGCTCCTTTGTCCATGGGGATTCTCCAGGCAAGAATACTGGAGTGGTTGGCCATGCCCATCTCCAGGGGATCTTCCGAGCCCTGGGATCAAACTCAGTTCTTCCGCATTGCAGGTGGATTCTTTACCATCTGAGCCCCTATGGAAGATCAGTAATTTATTCTTTCTGATGTGTTTGTAAATGCAGTCATTTTCTTAATTTCTTCCAACTTATCCTATTACTGAACATATGCAAGGGAATTTCAGTGTTAATTGTTGTACCATGTTACTTTGCTGAATTAATTTACTATTTATAACATTTTTGTGGCATCCTTAGGATTTCTACTTATGAAGTCATGTCACATGTGAACATGGATAATTCTTCTTCCATTTTTCCTCTTTGCATGTTGGTGATTTATGCATTAATTCAACATATTTTCTTATATGTCTTTGCTGACAGGCATGTCTAAAACTACAAGTCCTATTGCTTAGAAGTATTAATACCCAGAATTCTTACATGCTTCCTGAAGTCAAAGGAAAGATGTTCCAAGTTTCACCAATGACTGTGATGTTGGCTATGGGTTTTACATGGATGGCATTATTACGTCATGATAATTTCCCTCAAATTAAATTTGTCAGGTGATATTAGCATAAAAATGTGTTTAATTTATTCAACTCTTTTTTCTATTAAATGAGATGAACATGTTTTTTCCCCTTTATTCTGTTAATGTGTGTGCTATCCAGATGCATTTTAATAGGTTGAGGCATTCTTGAATTCCAAAAAGAAATCCCAATTGTTCATGGTGTATAATTCTTATTATTTGCTGTTGTTGCAACCAAGTCGTGTCCGAGTCTGTGTGACCCAACAGATGGCAGCCCACCATACTCTGCCGTCCCTGGGATTCTGCAGGCAAGAACACTGGAGTGGGTTGTCATAGATAGCTATAAATGATTATTATATAAAGAGATATATATGCACTTCCAACTTCTGTTCAGGCTTCCAGAATCCTGGAAGGGCGGCAGGTGATGGCCAGGACATTGCACTGAACCATAGAGATTTATGCTTCTTTTTAGTCATTGCTGACTGATACAACTCCTACATGAGTGTTGTTTGACACAGTCAATGACTGTCTGACTTAGACCTGCATCCACCCATCTCCTCCCTCTGTTTCTCACCCTCTATTCCTTCCTTCTGAGATTCACTCATTTCTTCTTTCAGTACACCATTCCTCATTCTCAGTGAGAGCCTAAGAGAGGCAAACACTGTAGTCTTTCTCATATGAAAATATTCTTAATTTTTTTTATTCCTAAGTGAGAGTTTGTGTGTTAGTAGCTCAATCATGTCTGACTCTTTGTGAACTCATGGACTGTAGCTCAGCAGCCTCCTCTATCCATGGAATTCTCAAGTCACTTGCCATTTCTTTCTCCAGGTTATCTTCCCAACCCAGGAATTAAAGCTGGGTCTCCTGCATTGCAGGCAGGTAGTTTAGAATGAAAAATTCAGACTGTTTCTGCACAAGCAACCACAGAGCCCCATATGTCCACCACGGGGCACTGTCTGAGGCCTGCATCCACACATCTGCTGCCTCTGTGTTTTTCTGCTAATGACAACCACACTGTCCCATTTAAAAGGGGCCCTTTCCTAGGTAGTCTTCACCAGGAAATGTTAATGGACTCCAGTATTCCTGCCTGGAGAATTCCATGGACGGGAGAGCTTGGTGAGATACAGCCCATGGGGTCACAAAGAGTCGGGCATAACTGAGCAACACACACACACACACACACACACAAACATGTTTTGGAAAAAGTCAAAATCCAGGACAAGTAAAAATGCAAGGTGAGCCTGTGACTGGAAGTTTTCCCTTGTGACACATTATAAGCATTTTATCATCCCTGTATAAATGCCCAATCACTGTCCACATCTGTCCCCTCCTTCCTTCATTCATTTATAAACACCTGTCTATGAAAAATATCTTTTCACAATCTGTGTGATCTGTTAGACATACTTTTCAATCATTTTGCCCCTTCTTTCTGATGTGAATATTTGGGTGGCACTCTGTTTATGAGATCTAGTCCCTTAAATCTCTTTGTCACTCCCACTGTATAATTGTAAGGGACTTGATTGTAGCTCATATCTGAATAGTCTAGTGATTTTCTCTACTTTCTTCTATTTAAGCCTGAATTTTTTAATAGGAGCTCATGATCTGAGCCACAGTCAGCTCCCAGTCTTGTTTTTGCTGACTATGTAGAGCTTCTCCCTCTTCGGCTGCAAAGAATATTATCAATCTGATTTTCGTATTGACCACCTGCTGATGTCCATGGAGAGATTCGTGTCTTGTGTTGTAAATGGGTGTTTTCTATGACCAGCATGTTCTCTTGACAAAACTCTGTTAGTCTTCGCCCTGCTTCATTTTGCACTACAAGGCCAAACTTGCCTATTATTCTGGATATCTCTTGACTTCCTTCTTTTGCATTCCAATTCTTTATGATGAAAAGGACAACTTTTCCTTTCCTTTTTTTTTCAGTGTTAGTTCAAGGACTTCTTTTAGGTCTTCAAAGAACCGGTCAGCTTCAGCATCTTTGGCAGTAGTGTTTGGGGCATAGACTAGGATTACTGTGATATTGAATGGTTTGCCTTTGAAATGAACAGAGATCATTCTGCCGTTTATGAGACTGCACCCACGTGCTGCATTTGGACTTTTTTGTTGACTACAAGGCCTTCTCCATTTCTTCTAAGGGATTCTTGCCCACAGTAGTAGATTTAATGGTCATCTGAATTAAATTCACCCATTCCAGTCCATTTTAGTTAACTGATTCCTAAGATGTCGATGTTCACTCTTGCCATCTTCTGCTTGACCACATCCAATTTACCTTGATTCATGAGCCTAATATTTCAGGTTCCTATGCAATACTGTTCGATGCTCCATGGAACTTTACTTTCAGCACCAGACGCATTCACAATTGAGCATCATTTCTGCTTTGGCCCAGCCATTTCTTTCTCTCTGTTGCTGTTGTAGTGGCCCTCCACTCTTCCCCAGGTTAGCATACTGAATGCCTTCTCACCTGAGGGGCTCATATTGCAGTGTCATATCTTTTTAACTTTTCTTACTGTTTATGGTGTTCTCCAGACAAGAATACTGAAGTTGGTTGCCATTTCATTCCCTAGTGGACCATATATTGTCAGCACTCTTCATTATGACCCATCCATCTTGGGTGACTCTGTATGCCATGGCTGATGGCTTCACTAAATTGTGAAAACCCCTTCATCACTACAAGCCTGTGATCCATTCTAGTAGCAAACTGTTTTGATTACTATAGCTTTGCAGTAAGTTTTGAAATCAGTAATGGTATTCTCCAATATTACATTTTCTTCTTTTGACTGTTTGGCTATTTTGGGTTCTATTAGTTGTGAAGTGTTTTAAGATAGGCATTTTGGTTTAGGGTGGAGTTTTGATCAGGATTGCATTATAATTGTAAATTGTGATGGTTAGTATTGAGATCTTAGCAATAAGACTTCCAGTGCATGAAAACAGGATTTGTGTCATTTAATATCTTCACAAAGTTTGACATTTCACTGTGCAAGTCTTCACTTTTTTTGTTCAGTTAATCACTAAGTAGTTTATTTTTCCTGAAACAATTGTAAACAAAACTGTTTTCTTAATTTACTTTTCACTTTGATCATTAATGTACAGAAGTGCTGCTGATTTTCAGCTTTGACATTGGTGAATGTCCTTGTTACTTTGCTGAATTAATTTTTTTATTTATAACATTTTTTGTGTGGCATACTTAGGATTTCTACATTTGAGATCATGTCATGGGTGGACATAGATAATTCTACCTCTTTTCAGTTTGAGATGTCACTGATTTATCTGTCTGTCTGTATGTCTATCTTTCCTGACTGTTATGACTACGACTCTCAGGGTTGTGTTTCATAGAAGTGGCAAAACCTAGCATTCTTATCAAAGGAAACATTTTCAGTCTTCATCACTGGCTGTGATGTAGGCTATGAGTTTTACTTGTCTGTGTGTACTCAGTTGTGTCCAGCACTTCATGACCTTTTGAAAGCTAGACCACCAGGCTCCACTTTCCATGGGACTCTCTAGTCAAGTGTAGTGGAGTACGTTGATGTTTTGTCCTCTAGGGGATCTTCCTGATCCAGGGGTTGGACATCTGTATTTTGCATCTCCTGCTTTTCAGGCAGATTCTTACTGCTGATCCATCAGGGACTTTAATTTTATGTTGGTAGTTTCCTCCAAGTGTTATTTGTCAAGTTTTTTTTTTTTTAATTATGAAAATTTTTTGAATTTTTAAAATTGCTCTCTCTTCATTAAATGAGATCATGGTTTTTTCCTAGGTTATGTGAATGTGGTGCATTATTGCTTGCTTGCTTGCCAAGGCGCTTCAGTTGTGTCTTACTCTGTGCGACCCCCATGGGCCATAGCCCACCAGGCTCCTCTGTGCACAGGATTCTCTAGGCAAGAACACTGGAGTGGGTTACCATTTCCTTCTCCAACCTGGTGCATGATACCAATGCATTTTACAATGATGATGCATTCTTGCATTCCAGGAAAAATCGCACTTGTGTATATTGTACAATTCTTATTATATGGATTGATATAAATGATTACTTTTATATGTATATATACAGATAGATAGATAGATAGATAGATAGATAGATAGATAGATAGATAGATAGACAGACAGACAGACACACATGCTCACAACTTCAGCTCTGTCTTCCTAAACCCTGGTAGCGTGGCAGGTGGCCAAGACGCAGCACTGGACCACAGAAGTTAATGCTTCTCATTTCCAATGATCATTATCACTACTGAACCATGGGTGTTGTTTCACACCGTCAGTGACTATCTGACTTAGACCTGCATCTGTCCATCTCCTGCCCCCATGTCTCACTGCACTCCTTCCTTCTGGGACTCACTCAAACTACATCCTTCCTCACTCTCAGTGAGATCCTGAGAGAGGCAAATGCTCATAGTCTGAAAATGTTTTCATCTGAAAATTTTCTTATTTTGCTTTTATTATTGAGTGATAGTTTAGAATGAAAAATCTACAGATCATTTCTTTGATGTTTCCTTTGACATCTGAAGGTGTTTTCCCTTGTATTCCCTGCTACATTGTGACTGGTGATTGCTCTACTGTTGGATCTCAATTGGTCTGTCTTCCCTGCTCTCTGATAAAGTTTCCAATTGTCTTTAACATTCCACAGTCCTTGACTATAGGGTGAGGTTTAAGGAACCTCCATACTGTTCTCCATTATGGGTGTGTTTCATAGTGTCTTATTCACTGATGGTTCCAATAGTGTCTTTTAGGACTTTAACAGATTTATAGGAATTTCTTTTATAAGGTAGTAAAATTATTCTATTTCATGAATCACTTGAGGTCTAATCCTCCCATGGTAGTCTCTGCTGACCTTCATTCATGGTGCCATAAAGGCATGATTTGCTGATACTGGATACTTGCTGGTTTGTAGGGTTTGATATGTATATAAATATGTTTTGTTGTTGCTGTTTTTGCTCATGTGATGAATCCAAAATTTCTACCTGATGCCAATTATGTTAAGTGTTATTTTGGTTTTCAGTCAGGAAACGAATTTTAATTTTCTCAAATGCATTCCAGGTTCTATGGAGAAGAACATTTAGAATTCTTCTTAAGTATCATTTCCTTCATGTTCTTCCCAACACAAAGATGTCACTTATCAGTCCAGTGAAAATAAAACATCCGCCACTCCCTGCCTTCACCCTCTTCCTTTGCTTAGTGATATCCATAGCAATTATAGTCAGACACTGGCTGCCTGAGTCAGAGGCTGTTTTATTCCTTCTGGCCTGCTATAACAAATACCATAGACCAAGTTGCATTTGAACAGCAGAAACGTACTTCTTAACAGTTATAGGTGCTGAGAAGTCCAGGATCAAGGTGAATGCAGATTCCATGACTAGAGAGGGATCACTTTCTGGTTCATAGGAGGATTGTTTTCAGTGCACTCCCACCTGTCAGAAGAGAGGAGGATCTCTACCAGGCCTGTTTTGCAAGAGCACTCTTCTGCCTTGAGGACTCTGCCTGTGACTTAATCATATCCACTGACCCCACCACCTCATATCATCACCTTAGAGGTTGAAATTTCAGCATATGAATGACTCCTGAGGGCCCTGCACATGCTCAGTAAAGGAACAGAGGAACCCACACCTGCCCCTTTCCTGGGAGGGCTCTGTGCATGCACGGTGCAGGGGCTAAATGAGGACCCACTGCTATTTGAGGTATTTTTTATATGTCAGTGATTTTTATCTGTCTCATCTATTTTGAAAATATATTTTCACATCTGTCACTTACTATAACCTCACTTGTCTCCTTTTTCCTTTATGGAAACTGTGCTTTGCTTTGTTTTTCCAATAAAAACTTGAATTTGTTGTTTATTTAGCAAGATTGAAGTTACACAGAGCAATCGTTCAACCTAGGAATAGAAGCGAAAATTTGACACATTGGAAATGAAGGATGAATTAAACATGGAAAACCTAAAATTACCAGTTGGAAAGTACATAATCTGCTTCATTGGTACAACTAAATTCTGTGTTTTTGAAAAGGAAAGTATTATTTTTCTATATGGAAATAAATGAACCCTGTGAAACCAATAAAAATTAGTATAGTATGAATAAATCTAGAAAACCTGTATAAAACTGAATTATGAAAAGATACTGAACAATTTCATACCTATAAATTTGACATGATAGGCTACATGAATAATTTTCTGAACAATAAAAATTACCAAATTTCAATCTAGAGGGCACAGAAACTTCAAACAGACCACTTTTGTAAAATTATTTTAACAGTTGCTCACACATTCATTTAGGGATGGCCTGAGGAACTGATTCCTTTGAACCGTTGGAAAACTGCAATTTATTTTACAAAGGTACTTTTACCCTTGCTTTAGCATCAATAAAAAAAAAATCCCCATTTTTAGAACTGTGCCTTGTTTAAGTTTAAAACATACATGTGAAAACTCCTGACAACATAGAACTTATTTATTTTATACATAGAAGTTTGTGTCTCTTAATCCTTTAGCCCATCTTGTCTCTCTACTCCTCACCACTAGCAACTATGTGTTTGTTCCTTATATCTGTGAGTATTTTTCTGTTTGATTACTTCATGTTTATGTTTTATTTTTATTTATTTATTTATTTAGTCCCTGCCACATAGCTTGCAGGATTCTAGTTCCCCAAGCAGGGAGCAAACCCAGGCCCTCTGCAGTGCGTGTGTGGAGTGCTAACCACTAGATCACCAGGGATTTTACTGTTTTGTTTTCAGGAGTCCAGAAATAAATGATAACATACAGTAAGTATTTGTATTTTTTTTATTTATTTCACTGAGCATAAATATTCTCCGGATCCATCTATGATTTACAAATGGCAAATTTTCACTCTTTTCTGTAGGTGAGTGTTATTCCATTGTGTGTGTGTGTGTGTGTGTGTGTGATATATTTTAATCAACTCATATGCTGCTGGGCATTTAGATTGCTTCCATATCTTGGTTATTGTAAATAATGTGGTACAAATATTGGAGTCCATGTATATTTTTGAATTGGTGTTTTTATTTTCTTCAGGTATGTATACCTAGAGTGAAATTGCTGGATCATGAGGTAATTTTAGTTTTAGTTTTTTGGAGACCCTCCATACTGTTTTGCATACTGGCTGAACCATTCTACCTTCCCACCAACAGCGTCTAAAGTTCTTTTCTCTTCACATCCTCCCCAGCATTTTATTTCTGATATTTTTGATGATAGCATGTGTTCAGTGATACTGCATTGCAGTTTGGATTTGCATTTCTCTAGTAATTTAAAATGCTGAGCATCTTTTCATGTGCCTGTTGATAATTTGTATTTCTTCTTTGAAAGAATGTCTATTTAGATTTCCACCCTTTGTAAAAGGAGATTTATTTTGTTTGCTATTAAGTTGTATGAGTTCTTTTGTAATTTAATTTTTATTTTATACTGGAGAATACTTGATTTACAATAATGTATTAGTTTCCAGTAAAAAACAGAGTCATTGGGTTATATATATTCATAGATCTATTCTTTTTCATATTCTTTCCCTTATAAATTATTACAGAATATTGTGGAGAGTTCCCTGGGCTATATAGTAGTTCCTTGTTGATTATTTTACATGTAGTAGCATCTGTGTATTAATCTCAACCTGCTAAATTATCCTTACCTTCACTTGTCCCATTTGGTAATTGTAAGTTTGCTTTTAAAATTTGTGTATCAGTTTCTATTTTGTGAATAAGTTCATGTGTATCACTTTTTAAAGTCTACATAATAGCAGTATCATAAGATATTTGTCTTTCTCTGTCGACTGACTTCACTTCTCTGATCATCTGCAGGTCCATCCAAGTTGCTACATATGGCATCATTTCATTCTTTTTATGGCTTAGTAGTATTCCATTGTGTATATGCACCACATCTTCTTTATCCAATTGTCAGTGGACATTTAACTTGCTTCCACATCTTAAGCATTGTAACTAGTAGTGCATTATCCTTTCAACTGACAGGTTTCTCCCAGGATATGTCCAGGAATGAGATTGCTGAATCATGAGGCAGTCTTCTTTTTGAAGAGCCTTCATCGTCTTTTCCATACTGGGAACACCAATTTACATTGGAACAACAGTGTTCAAGCATTTCTTTATCTCCACATCCTTGCCAGCATTTATTTGTGTTCTTCTTGATGATGGCTATTTCGGTAGATGTCAGAGGATAACTTCTGTTGGTGTGGATTTGCATTTCTTTGATGATTACAGATGTAAAGCATCATTTCCTGTGCCTGTTTGCCATCTGTATGTCTTCTTTGGAAAAAGTGTCTATTGAGACCACTGGGCCTTTTTTAAATAAAGTTCTTTTTTTTGTTGTTTGCTTTTCAGTTGTATGAATTCTTTATATATTTTAGATACTAGCCCCTTACAAAATATATGAATTGCATATATTTTCTTCTACTTTAATTCATTTCACTTCTTTCTCTTTTATTTTGTTGACCTCTGCCATAATTCCAGCTGTTACTTTTTGCTTTTTTTTGTGTGTTTAGAATCAGATGCAAAAATCATTTCTGAGACAGCTGTTAAAGAGATTTCTACCTATTTTTTCTAGTTCTGTGGTTTCAGGTCTTCTACTCAAGGCTTAATGCATTTTGAGTTCAGTTCTCTGCATATTGTAAGATAGTGGTCGAGTTTGGTGGTTTTGCATGTAAGTGTCCAGTTTTCCCAACATCATTTATTGCAGAGACTGTCCTTACCTATCTTTTATATTTTTGGCTTGTTTGTTGTTGGAGAAGGGAATTGCAAACCACTTCAGTATTCTTACCTTGAGAATCCTATGAGCAGTAAGAAAAGCAAAAAGATATGATACTGAAAGATGAACTCCCAAGGTCAGTAGGTGCTCAATGTGCTACTGGAGAAATAACTCCAGAAAGAATGAAGAGGTGGCACCAAATCAGAGACAACACCCAGTTCTGGATGGGACTGGTGATGGGAATAAAGTCTGATGTGATAAAGAACAGTATTGCAAAGGAACCTGGAATGTTAGGTCCATGACTCAGTGTAAATTGACAGTGGTCAAAGAGGAGATGGCAAGAGTGGACATTGACATTTTAGGGATCGGTGAACTAAAATGGACTGGAATGGGTGAATTTAATTCAAATTATCATTACATCTACTACTGTGGGCAAGAATCCCTTAGAAGAAATGGAGTAGCCATCATAGTCAGCCAAAGAGTCTGAAATGGTGTGCTTGGGTGAAATCTCAAAAATGACAGAGTGATTTAAGGACAGGAACATAAAGGCCACAAGAGATGGGATGATCAAGTCTGTGTGACAGACCACAGGCTATGAGCACCAATTTGTCCCTGGGCCTCTGTGTGTCCAGCCTGAGATGCTGAGCCTCCTGGGCTATGAGGCCCATGAAGGCAGCTGTGTCATCACATCCTGTACTGTGGTTGTGGGTGTGGACATTGGGGCCAGACGATGTTGAGTCTGTCAAAACAGCTCCAGCCCCTGCTACCTTTAATGTCTTGTGTCACAATGTCTTGATCTACTTGGCCAAAGCTGAGACCCCTTTCATTAGGTTTGCTTTGGGAATTAGAAAGCCTGATATCTTAGGCAGCTGTTACCTATTCCTCCTGACAGAGGCAGTTTTCATCTGGCCTACCAGAGTGAGCACTGGGATACACTCACCCATGCAAACTCACACTGACATTTCATAAGGACTGTGGATTGGGAACAGAAGATGGACAGATATGTGGAAGTTAATAAGAATAATATATAGGGGTTGGAGGCACTGACTGCCTGAGACACGACTCCCATATATTCCAGGTCTTGTCCCTCCTGTGTCTGAGGACATCCCTAGAAGTCCATGCGGGCATCATCCCTGGTGTGCAGGTGGGACATAGACAGGCTTTGAGAGACATGGATTCATCCAGGAAGGAGAAGAGGTGAAAAACTGGAGGTGAATCTGGGCCCAGGTCTGTCAACTCAGAGCTGCACACACAGCCCGCCTGGGAACTGTGTGGAGGGCTGTGTGGTGCAACTGTGTGTGGCCCGGGGCTGCATAGATGAGGGATGAGTGGTCAGGATCCTGAGGGCTATATGCAGGGGTGTCAACTGTCAATCCAAGGAAGGAGCCCCCAGCTGGTAAAGTCAGTTCCTTCGCAGCAGATCCTAACGGAACTTGGAACCCTGTAAGCAGGCACCCACCTCCTAGCAACAGTGCCACAGACGGTTGGGGCTCACTTGGCTGGAGAGTCTTCATCCAGAAGGATGTTCTCCAGCTGTGTCTCAAATGGCTAGGGCTTCTGCTTCATAAAACACTGGAGGGAGAGGTTTTCAGATGTTTCAGGCGGTTCAGCACTCAACCTGGAAGCCTCTGGTCCTTTATCAGGAGGTCACCTAAGGTAATCCCAGTCAACCTAGAGCTGTCCACAGCAGGCCTGGGCTTCAGTGGGAGCCCTCCTTGGGCAGCACCAGCTGCCATCATCTCCATGTGTGGGGAAGGTGGACTTGACGGGAGGTTCTCCTTCTGGGCAGGAGCGGGTTGGTGGGCACGTGGTGACCGGTCCCACCTGAAGACGGGCTGACAGTGGAGAAGCAGGACCCCTGAGGTGCTCTGCTCTGTGCCAGCATGGACCTAAGGCTGGCAGGTGGTCAGGCGTCTGCATCCTCGGTGGAGGTCTGTGAAGATAGTGGTGGGTGTGTGTCTGTACCTGAGATGCCTGTAGGTCTGAGAACCACTACAGGCAGCTTACTGGTGCCCTGGGACTTTCTGCCCAGCTGCCAGGCACTGTGTTCCCAGGGCTCTTCACGGGACTGCAGACAGGCAAGTGATCCAACCCAGCCGATTCCCACACTTTCCCTGCAGGTCTCAAGAGGTGGCTACCTCCTCTCTATTCTCTGTTGTGGTCCCAGGGCCTAACTCAGGGGCTCAACCATCACTCTCTGAAATTCTGCACTTGGAGAGTGATGTATTGTGTCATAGTCAAGACAATGATTTCCACTAGACGGCTCCCCCCAAACATTGTGACTTGCAGAATTTGGTTTACTCTCATACACTGTGAAGGTGGCAACTGATTGTGGCCTCTTTGTCAGACAGACCCATGGAGCCCTGCAGTGCTCCTGGCTATTTCTCAAAGGGCCACCAGAGGGCAGTGTGTAGCTCCTTAATGAAAACACTGCAAGGAGATCCAACTAGTCAATCCTAAAGGCAATCAATCTTGAATATTCATTGGAAGGACTGAGGCTGAAGCGGAAACTCCAATACTTTTTCCACCTGATGCGAAGAACCAACTGATTGGAAAAGACCCTGATGCTAGGGAAGATTGAAGGCGGGAGGACAAGGGGACGACAGAGGATAAGATGGCTGGATGGCATCACTGACTCAATGGACATGAGTTTGCATAGCATCCGGGAGTTGGTAATGGACAGGGAAGCCTGGTGTGCTGCAATCCATGTGGTTTCAACGAGTCAGACATCACTGTGCCACTGAAGTGACTGACTGCCCCATTCAAAATAGTCCTTTTCAAGGTAAACTTCCTCAGAACATGTTTGATAAACTTAACAGAATTTCTTTTAAATATATTGACATGCTTTTCATCTCCAGTTTCATTCAGAAACTAGTGAAAAGCCATTACAAGGGACACATGTAAGGTGAGCCACTGTTTGAAGGTTGTCCCTTGTGACACATACGTGGCTCATTCGCTCAGTCAAGGCCAACTTTTTGTGATCCCATGGATTACAGACCAGGCTCCACTGTCCATGGGATATTCCTGGCAAGAATACTGGAGTAGGTTGCCTTTTCTACTCCAGATTCCTCTTCTCGACTCAGGGACGGAACCCGTATCTCATGTGTTTCCTGCATTGGCAGGTGGATTTTTTTACCATTGCACCAGCTGGGTATCGATGGGTGAAATTCTGTGGCAGCCCCTTTGTTTCTTCTTCTCTCCCCCTCATCCATCTATAGGTAACTATCTCTCTGAAACTCCTCTGGAAAATCTATGTAACTTTATCAGAGAGAATTTTCAGGCATGTTGATCCTTCCTTGTGATGTCAGTGTTTTTGTAGCAAATCATCTGCTCCATGACCCCTGGGAGACAGTGTTCAGGTGGGCAGTTCGTCTCAGTGGGAATCAGTCCACGGGAGGTCTGCTCAGCACAGACAAGTCCAGCCCACCTTGTCTTCTATCCCCAAAACACTGAGAATATTTCTCTCCCCACCACCCATCTGCCCCACCCCCAGGGAGCTTGGCTAAAATGCTGTATATGCTGAGGAAGTATCAGTGTCATAACAGTGAACAGTGGTTTTAATAATTGTGAGAGACAGGTGAGGTTCTGTGTTTTCAGTTCTTATATTTATGTGTCTTGATTCACTCTGTGATTATTTTAAATTTTAATTGTAACATCATTCTTTACAGTACTGTTAGTTTCTGCTGTGCAGCAAAGTGAATCAGTTATATATATATATACCCTCTTTTTCTAAATTCTATTTCCATGTAGGTTATTACAAAGAGTTGAATAGAGTTCTCTGTGCTCTCCAGTAGATCTTGACCTATTTTATGTGTAGTAGAGTGTATTTGTCAATCCTAACTTATCCTTCACCCTTCTTTGGTAACCATAGGTTTGTTTTCTACATCTGAGACTCTATTTCTTTAAATAGGTTTATATGTACCATTTTTTAGATTTCATATGGAAGTGATATCATATGATATTTGTCTTTCTATATAAGACTTCACTCAGAATGACAACCACTGGATTCATCCATGTTGCACACATAGCATTATTTTGTTCTTTTTAAGAGTCGGTAATATTTCATTGTAAATATGAGCCACATATTATTTATCTATCCCTCCATTAGGAACATTTATTTGCTTCTGTCTTCTGACTATTGTAAATAGTGCAGCAACAGACATTGGGGATCATGTATCTTTTCAAATTATGGTTTACTCTGGATATATGCTCAAGAGTAAGATTACTATATCTTATGGTAAGTCTTATTTTTAGTCTTTTAAGAACCTTCATACTGTCAGATAAAACTGAGTGACTGAACTAAACTGATTCTGTTTTCCATAGTGGCTCTACCAATATACCTTTTCACCAACAAAATTCAAGGCTTCTCTTTTCTTCACACCCTCTCCAGCATTTAATGTTTGTAAATTATTTGATGATGGCCATTCTGACTGGGATGAGCTGATACCTCATTGTAGTTTTGATTTGTATTTCTCTAATACTTAGTGATGTTCAGTGTCTTTTTATGTTCCTCTTGGCCACTGTATGGCTTCTTTGGAATAATGTGAATTTAGATTTTCCACCTATATTTGATTGGGGATACTAATTGGTTTTCTTTTTTAAATATTTAGCTGCATGAGCTGTTGCATATTTTGAAGATTAATCCCCTGTTGGTCACTTCATTTGCATATATTTTCTGCCTTTCTGTGGGATCTTTTCATTGTGGAGAAAACTGTCTCTCAGGGGTCACTTTTGATGTTTGAAAATTTTGCATTTTTTAATTTTTGTTTTTATTTTAATCACTCTGAGAAGTGGCTTAGAGAAGATCTTTCTGTGATTTATGTCAGAGAGTGTTCTACCTGTTTTCCTCTAACGTTTTTATAGTGCTTAGTCTTACATTTAGATCCTTAATCCATTTGGAGTTTATATTTATGTGTGGTTTTAGAGGTTGTTCTGATTTTATTCTTTTACATGAAACTGTCCAGTTTTCCCAGCACCACTCATTGAAGAAACTATCTTTTATCCATTGTATATTCTTGTCTCTTTTGTCATAGATAAGGTCCAAATACGTGTGTAGGTTTCTCTCTGGATATGTCTCTTGATTCAATTTCCAGTTAACCTTTACAAATCTTGATTACACAGCTCCAGCCACATCATGAGAAATGCTGGGCTGGATGAAACACAAACTGGAATCAAGATTGCTGGGAGAAATATCAATAATCACAGACATGTGGATGACACCTCAGGTAAGGCAGAAAGAGAAGAAATAAAGAGCCCCTTGATGAAAGTAAAAGAGGAGAGTGAAAAAGTGGCTTAAAGCTCAACATTCAGGAGACTAAGATCACGGAATGCGGTCCCATCACTTCCTGGCAAATAGATGGGGACACAGTGACACACTACATTTTGGGCCCCAGAATCCCTGCAGATGGTCTCTGCAGCTGTCAAATTAAAAGACTCTAGCTCCTTTGGAAAAATTTTGACCAACCCAGACAGCATATTATAAATTAAAGACATTACTTTACTAATAAAGCTCCATCTAGTCAAAGCTGTGGTTTTTCCAGTAGTCATGTATGGATGTGAGAGTTGAACTATAAAGAAAGCTGAGCACCGGAGAATTGATGCTTTTCAACTCTGGTGTTGAAGAAGAATTTTGAGAGTTCCTTGGACTGCTTGGAGATCCAACAAATCCATCTTAAAGGCAATCAGTTCTGAATATTTGGTGGAAGGACTGATGCTGAAGCTGAAACTCCAATACTTTGGCCACCTGATGTGAAGAACAGCCTCATTTGAAAAGACCCTGATGCTGGGAAAGATTGAAGATGGGAGGAGAAGGGATCAACAGAGGATGAGACGGTTGGATGGCATCACCAACTCAATGGACATGAGTTTGAGTAAACTCCGGGAGTTGGTGATGAAAAGGAAGGTCTGGCATGCTGCAGCCCACAGGGTCGCAAAGAGTCAGACACGACTGAGTGACTGAGCTGAACTGAGCCTCATTCCTTGGCATATGGATGTTAAGTTCTCCCAGAACCGTTTTGGGGAATACTGTCTTTCCCCCATTGCATGATCTTACAACTTTTGTCAAGAATCTTTTGACCTTATGTGTGAAGGTTTCGCTGGGCTTTGAATTCTTTTCCATTGATTTATAATTTTATCTTTATGACAGTACAAGACTGTTGTCACTACTGTAACTTTGTGATAATGTTGAAATCAAGGAATGTGTGTCCTCCCACATTGCTTTCTTTGCTCAAAATTGGTTGGAAGTTTGGGCGTTCATTAGGTATTAATTAGTGAACTTTAATTAGTTCAGTAGTGAATTTTAGCATAGGTTTTTTTATTTTGGATGGGTTTTTTTTTATTTCTGTGGGGTTTTGATAGGGATTGAATTACAGTTGTATATTACAGAGGCTGATATGGAAATCCTAACAGTGGTAAATATTCTAATCCATGAAAATGGAGTTTGTGTCATATACTTTATTTGCAGCATTTGGAAGGTTTCACTGTGCAAATCTTCACCTCCTGAGTTAACTACTCAGTGCTGTGCTTAGTTGCTCAGTCATGTCTGACTCTTTGCGACCCCATGGACTGTAGCCCACCAGGCTCCTCTGTCCATGGGGATTCTCCAGGCAAGAATACTGGAGTGGGTGGCCATGCCCTCCTCCAGGGCATCTTCCCAGCCCAGGGATCAAACTCAGGTCTCCCGCATTGCAGTCAGATTCTTTACAATCTGAGCACCTAGGGAAGCTCAGTAATTTGTTCTCTCTGATGTATTTGCAATTTCCCTTCCAAACTGATCCTATTATGCACAGAAATGCAAATGAATTTCAGTGTTAATTTTGTACCATGTTACTTTGCTCAATTCATTTAATATTTAGAACATTTTTGTTTGGTCCTTAGGATTTCTACTTATGAACTCATGTCACATGTGAACATAGATAATTCTACTTCCATTTTTCCTCTTTGTATGTTGGTGATTTATGCATTAATTTAACTTATTTTCCTATATGTCTTTGCTGACAGGCATGTCAAAAACTACAAGTCCCATTGCTTAGAAGTGATAAAACTCAGTATTCTCACATGCTTCCTGAAGTCAAAGGAAAGATTTTCCATGTTTCACCAATGACTGTGATGTTGGCTATGGGTTTTACATGGATGGCATTATTATGTCATGATAATTTCCCTCAAGTTTAATTTGTCAGGTGATTTTAACATGAAAAGGTGTTCAATTTAGTCAACTCTTTTTTCTATTGCCTGAGGTGAACATGTTTTTTCCCTTTTATTCTGTTAATGTGTGTGCTATCCAGATGCATTTTAATAGGTTTAAGCATTCTTGCATTCCAAAAAGAATTCCCAATTGTTCATGGTGTATAATTCTTATTATTTGCTGTTGCTGCATCTTAGTTGTGTCCGAGTTTTGTGACCCCATAGACAGCAGCCCACCAGGCTCTGCTGTCCCTGGGATTCTCCAGGCAAGAACACTGGAGTGGGTTTTCATAGATAGCTATAAATGATTATTATATAGATATATATATATGCACTTCCAACTTCTGCTCAGGCTTCCAGAATCCTGGTAGGGCAGGAGGTGATGGCCAGGACATAGCACTGAACCACAGAGATTTATGTTTCGTATTAGTCATTGATGACTGATACTACTGATCCATGAGTGTTGTGTCACACAGTCAATGATTGACTGCCTTAGACCTGCATGCACCCATCTCCTGCCTCTGTTTCTCACCCTATACACATTCTTTCTGAGATGCACTCACTTCTTCCTTAAATATACCCTTCCTCATTCTCAGTGAGATCCTAAGAGAGGCAAACACTGTAGTCTTTTTCATCTGAAAATATTCTTAACTCGATCTTATTCCTGAATGTTAGTTTGTGTGTTAGTAGCTCAATCATGTCTGACTCTTTGCGACCTCATGGACTGTAGCTCAGCAGGATCCTCTGCCATGGAATTCTCCAGTAGTTTGCCATTTCTTTCTCCAGGAGATCTTCCCAACACAGGGATTAAAGCTGCGTCTACTGCATTGCAGGCAGGTAGTTTAGAATGAAAAATTCAGACTGTTTCTGCACAAGGAACCACAGAGCCCAATATGTCCACCACAGGTCACTGTCTGGCTTAGGCCTGCATCGACCTATCTTCTGCCTCTGTGTTTTTCTGCTAATGACACACACACTGCTCCATTTAAAAGGGACCCTTTCCTAGTTAGTCCTCATCAAGAAATGGCAACAGACTCCAGTATTCCTGTCTGGTGAATTCCATGGACGGAGAGTTTGGTGGGTTACAGCCCATGGGGTCACAAAGAGTCAAACCTGTCTGAGCAACACACATGCACAGAACATGTTTTGGAAAAAGTCAAAATTCCTGACAAGTAAAAATGCAAGTTGAGCCAGTGACTGGAAGTTTACCCTTGTGACACATTAGAAGATTTAATGTCTGTGTCTAAACTCCCTATCTCTGTCCATCTCTGTAACCTCCTTTCTTCATTCATCTATAAACACCTGCCTATGAAAAATATCTTTTCACAATCTATGTAATGTGTTAGATATATTTCTCAATCATGTTGCCCCTTCTTTCTGATGTGAATCTTTGGGTGTCTCTCTGTTTATGAGATCTAATCCCTTAAATCTCTTTGTCACTTCCACTGTATAATTGTAAGGGATTTGATTGTAGGTCATATCTGAATGGTCTAGTGGTTTTCTCTACTTTCTTCAATTGAAGCCTGAATTTTGCAATAGGAGCTCATGATCTGAGCCACAGTCAGCTCCCAGTCTTGTTTTTGCTGATTATTTATGGCTTCTCTGTCTTAGGCTGAAAGAATATAATCAATCTGATTTTCGTATTGACCACCTGCTGATGTCCATGGATAGAGTCATGTCTTGTGTTGTTGTTAAAGGGTGTTTTATATGACCACCATGTTCTCTTGACAAAACTCTGTCAGTCTTGGCCCTGCTTCACTTTGCACTACAAGGCCAAACTTGCGTATTATTCTGGATATCTCTTGACTTCCTCTTTTGCACTCCAATTTTTTATGGTGAAAAGGAAATCTTTCCCTTGCATTTTTTTTTATTGTTAGATATAGGAGGTCTTGTAGGTCTTCATAGAACTGGTCAACTTCAGAATCTTTGGCAGTAGTGTTTGGGGCATAGACTAGGATTACAGTGGTATTGAATGGTTTGCCTTGGAAACGAACAGAGATCATTCTGCCGTTTATGAGACTGCACCCAAGTGCTGTATTTTGGACTTTTTTGTTGAATACAAGGCCTGATCCATTTGTTCTAAAGATTCTTGCCCACAGTAGTAAATATAAAGGTCATCTGAAATAAATTCACCGATTCCAGTCCATTTTAGTTCACTGATTCCTAAGATGTCGATGTTCACTCTTGCCATCTTCTGCTTGACCACATCTGATTTACCATGATTCATGAGCGTAATATTTCAGGTTGCTATGCAATACTGTTCTTTACTGCATGCGACTTTACTTTCACCACTAGACACATTCACAATTGAGCATCATTTCTGCTTTGGCCCAGCCTCTTCTTTCCCTCTGGAGCTGTTAGCAGTTGCCCTCCACTCTTCCCCAGTTTAGCATACTGAATGCCTTCTGACCTGGGGTCTCATCTTGCAGTGTCATATCTTTTTACCTTTTCTTACTGTTTATGTTGTTCTCCAGAAAAGAATTCTGAAGTTGGTTGCCAATTCATTCCCTAGTGGGCCATTGTTTGTCAGTACTCTTCATTATGACCCATCCATCTTGGGTGACTCTGTATATCATGTCTGATGGCTTCACTAAGTTGTGAAAACCCCTTCATCACTACAAGGCTTTGATCCATACCAGTACCAAACTGGTTTGATTACTATAGCTTTGCAGTAAGTTTTGAAATCAGTAATGGTATTCTCCCATATTACATTTTCTTCTTTTGATTGTTAGGCTATTTTGGGGTATATTAGTTGTAAAGTATTTTAGGATAGGCATTTGGGTATAGGGTGGAGTTTTGATCAGGATTGTACTGGAGTTATAAATTGTGATGGTTAGTATTGGGATCTTAGCAGTAAGTCTTCCAGTGCATGAAAACAGGATTTGTGTCATTTAATATCTTCACAAAGTTTGACATTTCACTGTGCAAGTCTTCACTTTTTTGTTCAGTTAATCACTAAATAGTTTATTCTTCCTGAAACAGTTGTAAACAGAACTGTTTCCTTCATTTTCTTTTCACTTTGATCATTAATGTACATAATTGCCACTGATTTTCAGCATTGACATTGGTGAATGTCCTTGTTACTTTGCTTCATTAATTTTTTATTTATAACATTTTTTCTTGTGGCATACTTAGGATTTCTACATTTGAGATCATGTCATGGGTGGACATAGATTATTCTACCTCTTTTCAGTTTGAAATGTCACTGATTTATCTGTCTGCCTGTATGTCTATCTTTCCTGAATGATATGGCTAAGACTCTCAGTGCTGTGTTCCATAGAAGTGGCAAAACCTAGCATTCTCATGTGTTTCCTAATCTCAAAAGAAACCTTTTCAGTCTTCATCACTGGCTGTGATGTTGGCTGTGAGTTTTACTTGTCTGTGTGTAGTAAGTTGTGTCTAACTCTTCACGACCTTTTGCACTGTAGCCCACCAGGCTCCTCTGTCCATGGGACTCTCTAGTCAAGAATAGTGGAGTAGATTGATATTTCGTCCTCTCGGGGATCTTCCTGATCCAGTGATAGGACCTCTGTCTCTTGCATCTCCTGCTTTGCAGGCAGATTCTTTACTGCTGGGCCATCAGGGACTTTAACTTTATGGTGATAGTCTCCTTGAAGTGTTATTTGTCAAGTTTTTTTTTTCTTTTTAAATCATGAAAATATTTTCAAGTTTTTAATTTGCACTCTCTACATTAATTGAGATCATGGTTTTTCCCTATGTATGTGAATGTGGTGCATTGCTTGCTTGCTTGCTTGTTAAGACGCTTCAGTCTTGTCCAACTCTGTGAGACCCCCATGGACAGCAGCCAACCAGGCTTTTCTGTCCACAGGATTCCCTAGACATGAACTCTGGAGTGGGTTGCTATTTCCTTCTCCAACGTGGTGGATGATACCAATGCATTTTACAATGATGATGCGTTCTTGCCTTACAGGAAAAACTACACTTGTGTATATTATACAATTCTTATTATATGAATTGATATAAATGATTACTTATGTATGTATATATACGCACATGCTCACAACTTCAGCTCTGTCTTCCTAAACCCTGGTAGAGTGACAGGTGGACAAGACGCAGCACTGGACCACAGAAGTTAATGCTTCTAATTTCTCATGATCACTAACACTACTAATCCATTGGTGTTGTTTCACACAGTCAGTGACTATCTGACTTAGACCTGCATCTGCCCACCTCCTGCCCCCATGTCTCACTGCACTGCTTCCTTCTGGGACTCACGCTAACTACATCCTTCCTCACTCTCAGTGAGAGCCTGAGAGAGGCAAATGCTCATAGTCTGAAAATGTTTTCATCTGAAATTTTTCTTATTTAGCTTTTATTCCTGAGTGATAGTTTAGAATGAAAAATCTACAGACCATTTCTCTGATGTTTACTTTGGCATCTGAAGCTGCTTTTCCCTTGTCTTCCCTGCTACATTGTGACTGGTGACTGGTCTCCTGTTGGGTCTCACTTGGTCTACATTCCCTGCTCTGTGATAAAGTCTCCAGTTTTCTTTAATATTCAACAGTCCATGACTATAGGGTGAGGTTTAAGCAACCTCCATACTGTTCTCCATTATTGGTGTGTTTCATTGTGTCTTATTCATTGATGGTTCCAATAGTGTCTTTTAGGACTTTAACAGATTTATAGGAATTTCTTTTATATTGTAGTCAAATAATTCTATTTCATGAAGCACTTGAGGTCTAATCCTCCCATGGTAGACTCTGCTGTCCGTCGTTCATGCTGTCATAAAGTCATATTTGGCTGACACTGGATACTTGCTGGTTTGTAGGATTTGATATGTATATACATATGATTCTATTTGTTGTTGTTTTTCCTCATATGATGAGGAAAAAATTTTTTTTGAATTTTTTTTTCAAATTTCTACCTGTTGCCATTTATGTTAAGTGGTATTTTGGTTTTCAGTCAGGAAAGGATTTTTAATTTTCTCAAATGCATTCCAGGGTCTATGGAGACCTGTTGCCATTTATGTTAAGGGGTATTTTGGTTTTCAGTCAGGAAAGGATTTTTAATTTTCTCAAATGCATTCCAGGGTCTATGGAGAAGAACATTTAGAATTCTTCTTAAGTATCATTTCCTTCATGTTCCTCCCAACACAAAGATGTCACTTACCACTCCACTTAAAATAAAACATCCCCCACTCCCTGTCTTCACCCTCTTCCTTTGCTTAGTTATATCCTTAGCATTTATAGTCAGTCACTGGCTTCCTGAATCAGAGGTTGTTTTATTCCATCTGAGCTGCTGTAACAAACACCATAGACCAAGTATCATGTGAAGAGTAGAAATTTACTTCTTAACAGTTATAGGTGCTGAGAAGTCCAAGGTCAAATTAAATGCAGATTCCATGACTAGAGAGGAACCAGTTTCTGGTTCAAGGGAGGATTGTTTTCAGTGCACTCCCACCTGTCAGAAGAGAGGAGGGTCTCTCCCAGGCCTGTTTTGCAAGAGCACTCTTCTTCCTTGCGGGATCTGACTATGACTTAACCACATCAACTGGCCCCACCTACTCATACCATCACCTTAGAGGTTCAGATTTCAGCATATGAATCACCTTGAGGGCCCTGCGCATGCTCAGTACAGGAACAGAGGAATCCACACCTGCCCCTTTCCGGGGAGGGCTCCGTGCATCTGCGGTGCAGGGGCTAAATGAGGACCCACTGCTATTTGAGGTCCTTTTTATATGTCACTGATTTTTGTCTGTCTCATTTATGTTGAAAATATATTTTCACATCTGTCACTTACTATAACTTCATTGGTATCCTTTTTCCTTTATGGAAACTGTGCTTTGCTTTGTTTTTCTAATAAAAACTTGAGTTTTTTAGTTTATTTAGCAAGATTGAAGTTACACAGAGCAATCATTCAACCTAGGAATAGAAGTGAAAATTTTACACATTGGAAATGAAGGATGCATTAAACATGGAAAACCTAAAATTACCAATTGGAAAGAACATACTCTGCTTCACTGGTAAAACTAAATGTTGGGTTTTGGAAAAGGAAAATATTTTTCTATATGGAAATAAATGAACCCAGTGTAGACAATAGAAAATTAGAGTATTATGAATAAAACTAGAAAACCTGTATAAAACAGAATTATGTAAAGATATTGAACAGTTTCATACCTGTAAATTTGACATGATAGGCTACATGAATAATTTTTTGAAAAACAAAAATTACCAAATTTCAATCTAGAGTAGACAGAAACTTCAAACAAACCACTTTCCTAAAATTATTTTAATAGTTGCTCACTCATTTATTTAGGGATGTCCTGAGCAACTGATTCCTTTGAACTGTTGTAAAACTGCAATTTATTTTACAGAGGTACTTTTACCCTTGCCTTAGCATCAATAAAAAATAATCACCCTTTTCATAACTGTGCCTTGTTTAAGTTTAAAACGTACATGTGAAAACTCCTGACAACACAGAGCTTATTTATTTTATACATAGAAGTTTGTGTCTCTTAATCCTTTAACCCATCTTGTCTCTCTGCTCCTAACCACTAGCAACTGCGTGTTTGTTCTTTATATCTGTCCATATGTTTCTGTTTGATTACTTAGTGTTTCCATTTTTATTTTTATTTATTTATTTATTTTGTCCCTGCCACATAGCTTGCAGGATTCTAGTTCCCCAAGCAGGGAGCAAACACAGGCCCCCTGCAGTGCGTGTGTGGAGTGCTAACCACTAGATCACCAGGGATTTTACTGTTTTCTTTTCTAGAGTCCAGAAATAAATGATAACATACAATAAGTATTTGTATTTTTCTGATTTGTTTCACTAAGTATAATATTCTCCAGATCAATCCATGTTTTACAAATGGCAAATTTTCACTCTTTTCTGTAGGTAAGTGGTATTCCATTGAGTGTGTGTAATTTATTTTAATCAACTCATATGCTGCTAGTCATTTAGATTGCTTCCATAACTTGTCTATTTTAAATAATGTGGTACAAATATTGGAGTCCATGTGTATTTTTGATTTAGTGTTTTTATTTTCTTCAGATATGTATACCTAAGAGTGAAACTGATGGATCATGAGGTAATTTTAGTTTTTGTTTTTAGAAGACCCTCTATACTGTTTTGCATACTGGCTGTACCATTCTACCTTCCCACCAGCAGCATTTAAAGGTACCTTTTTCTCCACATATTCCCCAGGATGTTATTTCTGATTTTTTGATGATAGCATGTGGTCAGAGATCCTGCATTGCAGTTTGGATTTGCATTTTTCTAGTGATTTAGAATGTTGACCATCTTTTTATGTGCCTGTTGATAATTTGTATATCTTCTTTTTTTTTATTTGTAGCGAATTTTGTCATACATTGGAATGAAACAGCCATGGGTATACATGTGTTCCCCATCCCGATCCCCCCTTCCACCTCCCTCTCCACCCGCTCCCCCTAGGTTTTCCCAGTGCACCAGGTCCGATCGCTTGCCTCATGCATCCTGTATATCTTCTTTGAAACAATGTCTATATAAATTTCTGCCCTTTGAAAATGAGATTTATTTTGTTTGCTATTAAGTTGTATGTGTTCTTTTTTAATTTAATTTTTATTTTATACTGGAGAATTATTGATTTACAATATGGTATTAGTTTCTTGTATACAACAAAGTGATTGAGTTATATATATATATATATATATATATATATGTATACACATACATACATACATACATACATATATATATATATATACATACATAGATCTATTCTTTTTCAGATTCTTTTCCCTTATAAGTTATTACAAAATATTGTGAAGAGTTCCCTGTGCTATGCAGTAGGTTCTTGTTGATTATTTTACACATAGTAGCATCTGTGTATTAATCTCAACCTCCTAATTTATCCTTCCCTTCACTTGTCCCATTTGGTAATCATAAGTTTGCTTTTAAAATTTGTGTATCAGTTTCTACTTTGTGAAAAGGTTCATATGTATCACTTTTTTAGAGTCTACATATTAGCAGTACCATAAGATAGTTGTCTTTCTCTGTCGACTGACTTCACTTCTATGACCATCTGCAGGTCCATCCAAGTTGCTGCAAATGACATCATTTCACTCTTTTTATGACTCAGTAGTATTCCATTGTGTATATGCACCACATCTTCTTTAGTCACTTGGCAGTGGATATTTAGGTTGCTTCCACATCTTAGGCATTGTAACTAGTAGTGCAATATACTTTCAATTGACAGCTTTTTCCTAGTATATGTCCAGGAGTGGGATTGCTGGATCATGAGGTAGTCTTATTTTTGAAGAGCCTTCATCATGTTTCCCATACTGGTTACACCAATTTACATTCCCACCAACAGTGTTCAAATATTTCTTTTTCTCCACATCCTTGCCAACATTTATTTGTGCTCTTCTTGATGATTGCTATTTTGGTAGATGTGAGGGGGTAACTTCTGATGGTGTGGATTTGCATTTCTTTGAAGATTACAGATGTAAGGCATCATTTCCTGGGCCTGTTTGCCATCTGTATTTCTTCTTTGGAAAAAATGTCTATTGAGACCTTTGCCCTTTTTTAAATGAAGTTGTTTTTTTAGTTTGCTATTCAGTTATAAGAATTCTTTATATATTTTAGATATTAGCCCCTTACAAAACATATGAATTGCAAATATTTTCTCCTATTTCATTTCATTTCTCTCTGTTTTATTTTGTTTACCTCTACTATGCTTCCGGTTGTTACTATTTGCTTGTCTTTTGTGTTTAGAATCAGATCCAAAAAATCATTTCTGAGACAGCTGTTAAAGAGGTTTCTACCTGTTTTTTATAGTTCTGTAGTTTCAGGTCTTCTACTCAAGGCTTAATGCATTTTGAGTTCAGTTCTCTGCATATTGTAAGATAGTGTTCCAGTTTGGTGGTTTTCCATGTAAGTGTGCAGTTTCCCCATCATCTTTTATTGCAGAGACTGTCTTTACCTACCTTTTATATTTTTGGCTTGTTTTTTGTTGGAGGAGGGAATTTCAAACCACTTCAGTATTCTTGCCTTGATAATCGCATGAGCAGTATGAAAAGGAAAAAGATATGATACTGAAAGCTGAACTCCCAAGCTCAGTAGTTTCTCAATATGTTACAGGACAAAGAACTACAGAAAGAATGAATTGATGGCGCCAATGGAGAAACAACGCCCAGTTCTGGATGTGACTGGTGATGGGAGTAAAGTCTGATGTGATAAAGAACAGTATTGCATAGGAACCTGAAGGTTAGTTTCATGAATCAAGGTAAATTGAATGTGGTCAATCAGGAGATGGCAAGAGTGGACATTGACATTTTAGTGATCGGTGAACTAAAATGGAATAGAATGGGTGAATTTAATTCAAATGACCATTACATCTACTACTGTGGGCAAGAATCCCTTAGAAGAAATGGAGTAGCCTTCATAGTCAGCAAAAGAGTCTGAAATCGTGTGCTTGGGTGCAATCTCAAAAATAACAGAGTGTTTTAAGGACAGGAACATAAAGGACACTGCATAAGATGGGTGCTCAAGTCTGTGTGGCAGATGACAGGCTGTGAGCAGCAGTTTGTCCCTGGGCCTCTGTGTGTCCAGACTGAGATGCTGAGCCAGCTTGGCTGTGAGCCCCGTGAAGGCAGCTGTGTCATCAAATCCTATACTGTGGTTATGGTTGTGGACAGTGTGGCCAGACGATATTGAGTCTGTCAACCCAGCTCCAGCCCCTGCTACCTTTAATGTCTCGTGTCACAGTGTCTTGATCTCCTTGGCCAAAGCTGAGACCCCTTATATTAGGTTTGCTTTGGAAATTAGAAACCCTGAGATCTTAGTAAGCTCTTACCTATTCCTCCTTATCAGTGCAGTTTTATTCTGGCCAACCACAGTGAAAACTCAGATACATTCACACATGCACATTCACCCTGATATTTAATAAGGACTGTGGGTTGGGATTAGAAGAGGGACAGACTGGAGGAAGTTAATAAGATGAACCGACAGAGGCTAGAGGCACTGCATGCCTGAGACACGGACTCTAATATTTTCCAGGTCTTCTCCCACCTATGTCTTATGACATCCTAAGAAGTCCATGCAGGCATCATCCCGGGTGGGCATGTGGGGACACCGACAGGCTTTGAGAGACAAGGACTCATCCAGGATGGAGAACAGGTATGAAATGGGAGGTGAGTCTGGGCCCAGGTCTGGCAACTCAGAGCTGCACACACAGCCTTCCCCGGATCTGTGTGGAGGGCTAGTGTGGTGCAACTGAGTGAGGCCCAGGTCTGTGTGGATGAGGGACGAGCGGTCAGAATCCTGAGGGATATGTGCAGGGCTGTCGACTGTCAATCCAAGGAAGGGTCCCCAGGGTGATGAAGTCACTTTCTCGATGGCAGACCCTAACAGAACTCAGAATCCTGTAACCAGGCACCCACCTTCTAGCAACAGTGCCACAGCCAGCAGCGGCTGACTTGGCTGGAGAGTCTTCATCCAGAAGGATGCTCTGCAGCTGTGTCTTGACTGACCAGGGATTCTGCTTCAGGAAACCGTGGAGCGAGATGTTTTTCACATGTTTCAGGCGGTTCAGTGCTCAACCTGGATGCCTCTGGTCCTTTACCAGGAGGGCACCTAAGGTAACCCGAGGCAATCTAGAGCTGGCCACAGCAGGACTGGCCTCCACTGGGAGCCCTTCCTGGGCAGTGCCAGGTGCCCTCGTCTCCATATGCAGGGAAGGGGGACTTGAGATGAGGTTCTCCCTCTGGGCAGGAGCGGGTTGGTGGGCACGTGGTGACCTGGGGGTCCTGTCACGGTCACAACTGTGGACGGGCTGTCAGCAGGGAAACAGGATTCGTGAGGTGGTTTCAGTGAAGAAGGAGGCACTCCATTTTCTGAATGACTGCCTGAGGAAGTGTGATTGCGGCATGTGGAGGGCTGGCAGAATCCTGGATCCCACATAACATCGGGTTCCTACTGAAGGCAGAGATGTGGCAGCTTCTCCTGGGAAAAGAGGAAAGGGTCCAGGAAATCTGTCGAAGAGGCTGGGATGCTGTGAGAAGCATATGGGAGGCCAGAGCTCACAGTCAGCTCCCATGAGTGTCCACATGCATCTTCTCTCCATTAAAGCCCTGCCTCTACCCCCAAACCTGGGACTGAGAGCACATTTTGTGGTGTACTCACTGTCTGGTGGAACCTCAGCTGGGATGCCCAGCTGATGCTCAAAGGATCCAGTGACAACTGAGCCCTCACTGGTAAAGGATGAGTGTCAGTGGCAGGAGGAGAGCCAGGCAGATCCCTTGCTGATGAGACAGCCTTTAGATGTAGTAGGTAAATCTGAGGTGTTAGGAGGCCCGCAGGAAGCCTGTGCACATGACAGGTTCTGTCTGTGCCGTCCTGGGCCAGATACTCCTGAGAACGCTTCATGTTCCTGAGTAGCCACCCGGCCTGCCCTGGCAGTGCTGACACCAGGGCGCGGGGCAGGGAGAGGGTCAGTACACTATGTCAGGCTGCCCTCAGGAAGGGGACAGATGGTCACGACATAGATCAAGGGCTGTCACTTGAGCAGGCTCGTTTGTGGCCGCTCCCTTGTGTCTTTTTTTCTTATCTGTCTTTCATATTTTTTGGAACCCTGATTTAAGATGTGTATATCTTTCCTTGTCTCACAGGTGGTTTGTTTCTCTTCATTTCTGAGCTATTTGTAAGGCCTCAGACAAATCAGAACTTACCCCCATTTCTCAGTTAGATTCCTTGCATGCTTTTTGGCTTTTGAATTGTGTGTCTTTTTATATATTTATGATACGAACCCTTATTGGACATAACAATTGCCAACTTGTTCTCCATTTCATACTTTATTTCTCATTTTATTGACAGTTCCCGATGGTGAGGCTTTCGAGTTTGATGTACTCACACTTGTTCACTTTTCCTTTCACTTCTTTCGCTTTTGGAATTACACCCAACATTCATTGCCAAGACTGATGTACAGGAACAGAGTAACGCTTCCTTTCTAGGAGCTAAATGGTTTCAGTAGTTCTGTTCAATCTTCTACTCCAGTAGAAATTGGATAGCCTTAGATCCCAGAATCCTCTAACCACCCTTCACTATTTGCAGGTAGTGTTCCTCTGGCCTCTAGAGAGTGAGCACAGATACCTACAGAAATACAGACACCCAAGCACAGTGAATATGAAAAGGACTGTGGGTTGGCTTTAGAAGAGGGACAGATAGGATAACAATAATAAGATGAACCTACAGGGGCTGGAGGCACTGCCTGCCTGAGACACGGACTCCCATATTTTCCAAGTCTTGTCCCACCTATGTCTGAGGACATTCCTAGAAGTCCATGTGGCCATCAGCCCCGGTGTGCAGCTGTTGACACTGACAGGCTTTAAGAGAAAGGGACTCATTCAGGAAGGAGAACAGGTTGAAAATGGGAGGTGAGTCTGGGCCCAGGTCTGTCAACCAAGAGCTGCAGAGACAACCAGCCCAGGAGCTGTGTGGAGGGCTGTTTGGTGCTACTGAGTGAGGCCCAGGGCTGCGTTGATGAGGGATGAGTGGTCAGGATCCTGAGGGCTATGTGCAGGGTTGTCAACTCTCAATCCCAGGAAGGGGCCCCCGGGTCATGAAGTCACTTCCTTGATGGCAGACCCTAAGAGAACTTGGAACCCTGCAACCAGGCCCACACCTTCTAGCAACAGTGCCACAGCCAGTTGGGGTTCACTTGACTGTACAGCCTTCATTCAGAAGGATGTTCTCCAGCTGTGTCTTGACTGACCAGGGATTCTGCTTAGGAAACCCTGGAGGGAGAGGTTTTTCAGATGTTCCAAGCGGTACTGTGCTCAACATGGATGCCTCTGGTCCTTTACCAGGAGGGCACCTAAGGTAACCCCAGGCAATCTAGAGCTGGCCACACTAGGCAATGCCACCACTGGGAGCCCTCCCTGGGCAGCACCAGGTACCCTCATCTCCATGTGCGGGAAAGTGGGACTTGAGGGGACATTCTTCCTCTGAGCAGAAGCAGGTTCGTGGGCACGTGGTGACCTAGTGGTCCTGTCACGGTCACACCGGAGGACAGGCTGTCAGCAGGGAAATAGGATCCCTGAGGTGCTTTCATTGAAGAGGGAGGGACCCAATAATCTGAATGACTGCCTGATGAAGTGGGATTGTGTCATGGGGAGGTCTGGCAGAATCCTGGATCCCACATAACTTCGGGTTCCTACTGTAAAGGCAGAGACCTGGTAGCTTCTCCTGGAAAATTGGAAAGGAGTCCAGGAGATCTGCAGACGAGGCTGGCATGTTGTGAGAAGCATCTGGGAGGCCAGAGCTCAGAGTCAGCCCCCATGAGAGTTCACACCCATCCTGTCTCCATCAAAGCCCTGCCTCCACCCCCAACCTGGGACCGAGATCACATGATGTGGTGTGCTCACTGTCTTGTGGAACCTCAGCTGGGATGCCCAGCTGGTACTCAAAAGATCCAGTGACACCTGAGCCCTCGCTTGTAAAGGATGAGTGTCAGTGGCAGGAGGAGAACCAGGCAGATCCCTCGCTGATGCAGCAGCCTTTAGATGTAAATGTAAGGTATTAGGAGACCCACAGGAAGCCTGGGCAGCTCACAGAAACTGTGTGTGCCCTCCTGGGCCAGATACTCCTGAGAACGCTTCGTGTTCCAGAGTTGACACCCGGCCTGCCTTGGCAGGGATGACACCAGGGTGTGGGGCAGTGGGAGGGTCAGTGCACTATGTCAGGCTGCCCTCAGGAAGACGACAGATGGTCACGCCATGGGTCAAGGGCTGTCACTTGAGCAGGCTCGTTTGTGGCCCCTCCCATGTGTCATTTTTTCTTATCTGTCTTTCATATTTTTTGGAACCCTGATTTAAGATGTGTATATCTTTCCTTGTCTCACAGGTGTTTTGTTTCTCTTCATTTCTGAGGTATTTGTAAGGCCTCAGACAAATCAGAACTTACCCCCATTTCTCAGTTAGATTCCTTGCATGCTTTTTGGCTTTTGAATTGTGTGTCTTTTTATATATTTATGATACGAACCCTTATTGGACATAACAATTGCCAACTTGTTCTCCATTTCATACTTTATTTCTCATTTTATTGACAGTTCCCGATGGTGAGGCTTTCGAGTTTGATGTACTCACTCTTGTTCACTTTTCCTTTCACTTATTTTCATTTTGGAATTACTCCCAAATTTCATTGCCAAGACTGATGTACAGGAACAAAGTACCCCTTCCATTCTAGGAGATAAATGGTTTAAGTAGTTCTGTTCAAGCTTTTAATCCATTAGAAACTGGATAACCTTACATCCTAGA
>JAGTXW010001337.1:401660-431867 GCA_020226075.1 Hydropotes inermis
CAAGGGCTGTCACTTGAGCAGGCTCGTTTGTGGCCCCTCCCATGTGTCATTTTTTCTTATCTGTCTTTCATATTTTTTGGAACCCTGATTTAAGATGTGTATATCTTTCCTTGTCTCACAGGTGTTTTGTTTCTCTTCATTTCTGAGGTATTTGTAAGGCCTCAGACAAATCAGAACTTACCCCCATTTCTCAGTGAGATTCCTTGCATGCTTCATCGCTTTTGAATTGTGTGCCATTTTATATATTGAGGATATGATCCCTTATTGGACATGAAAATTGCCAATATGTTCTCCATTTCATATATCATTTCTCTTTTTATTGATTTTTCCCCGTGGCGAGGTTTTCAAGTTTGATGTACACACTCTTGTTCACTTTTCCTTTCACTTATTTTCATTTTGGAATTACTCCCAAATTTCATTGCCAAGACTGATGTACAGGAACAAAGTACCCCTTCCATTCTAGGAGATAAATGGTTTAAGTAGTTCTGTTCAAGCTTTTAATCCATTAGAAACTGGATAACCTTACATCCTAGAATATGCTTACCATTCTTCACTGTTTGGGGGAAGTGTTCCTCTGGTGTCTAAAGAGTGAGCACAGATACTGACACGTACACAGACACCCAAGCACAGTGAATACGAAAAGGACTGTGGGTTGGCATCAGAAGAGGGACAGATAGGGGAAGGGTAATAAAACGACCCTACAGGGGCTGGAGGCACTGCCTGCCTGAGACAGGGAATCCCATATTTCCCAGGTCTTGTCCCACCTATGTCTGAGTACATCCCTAGAAGTCCATGCGGTCATCAGCTGTGGTGTGCACCTGGGGACACTGACAGGCTTTGAGAGAAAGGGAATCATTCAAGATGGAGAACCGGTGGGAAACGGGAGGTGAGTCTGGGCCCAGGTCTTTCAACTCAGAGCTGCAAACACAGCCTGCCCGGGAGCTGTGTGGAGGGTTATGTGGTGCAATTGAGGCCCAGAGCTGCGTGGATGACGGATGAGCAGTCAGAATCCTGAGGGCTATGTGCAGGGCTGTCAACTGTCAATCCCAAGAAGGGGCCCCCGGGTGGTGAAGTCACTTTCCCCATGGCAGACCCTAAGAAAACTCTGAAACCTGTAACCAGGCACCCACCTTCTGGCAACAGCGCCACAGCCAGTTGGGGCTCACTTGGCTGGAGAATCTTCATCCAGAAAGATGGTCTCTAGCTGTGTCTCGACTGACCAGGGATTCTGCTTCAGGAAACCCTGGAGGGAGAGGTTTTTCAGAAGTTTCATTCGGTTCAGTGCTCAACCTGGATGCCTCTGGTCCTTTACCAGGAGGGCAACTGAGGTAACCCCAGGCAATCTAGAGCTGGCCACATCAGGCCTGGCCGCCACTGGGAGCCCTCCTTGGGCAGTGCAGATGCCCTCATCTCCATGTGCGTGAAAGTGGGACTTGAGGGGAGGTCCTCCCTCTTGACAGGAGCAGGTTGGTGGGCATGTTGTGACTTGGGGTCCTGTCACAATCACACCTGAAGATGGGTTGTCAGAAAGGAAATAGCATCCTTGAGATGCTTTCATTTTAGAGCGTGGGACTCCATTTTCTGAATGACTGCTTGAGGAAGTGCGATTTTGGCACGGGGAGGGCTAGCAGAATCCTGGATCCCACATAACTTTGGCTTCCTACTGAAGGCAGAGATCTGGAGGTTCTCCTGGAAAAGATGAAGGGAGTCTATATATATCTATATCTATAAAGCTCTCTATCTAACTTGAAACCCGTTCTAACTTCTATCACATCCACTGTATATGTCATCCCAGCCACTGTGTCGAAGACATCACACCAACTATGTAAGGCATCACAGGTGGCATATGTATGCCATCATATGCACTATACACGACATCATATCCACCCTTTATGACAACAACCCTCAGTATTCATGACATCACATGCACTATATATGACATGTCATCTACTGTGTATGATATCAAATTCACTATATGTGTGACATCACACATTGGCTGTATTTCTGACATCACACACTCTATGTTTATGACATATCCACTTTATGTGGAATCACACATAGTTTTATGACAACACAAGTATTATGTAAATTAACAGCCATGATGTCTGACATCACCCCCACTGTATCTGTTTCATCACCCCCACTGTATCAATTTTATCAAACCCAGGGTATGGAGGACACCACAGCCAGTATATGTATGACATCATATGCACTACATATGACATCACAATGACTCTTTGGACATCACATCACTTTATATATGCCTCAAGTCCACTGCATCTGACCTCACGTCCAGTGTATATGTGTCATCACACCCAATCTATTAGTGATATCACAGACACTATATATGACATAACATCCAGTATATTGGTGACATCGTATCCACTATATTTATGACATTATATCCAGTAAATATTACATCACAAAACTCTTTGTAGATGACACCACACTCGGCATATGTATGACATCCTTTGCACTGCAAATAACATCGCATCCACTCTTTCACATCAAACCACAGAATTTATGAGGTCACATCCACTTCAGGCATGACATCAGAGCCCCTGTATCAGAAATGAGACCCACTGTATCTTTGTCATCACAGCCTCTCCACTGATATCACACCCACTATTGTATGACATCACACCTACTATCTGTGTGAGATCATATTCACTAAATATATCCTGACATCCAATCCTCATGTCATCACACTACTGTACTGATGACATCACAACCTCTATATATGAAACCACATCCAGTATGAGGGCAACATATACACTTAACATGTGACATCACAGCCACTATCTGGGTCATCACACCCAATGTGGAGACAACAACACACCCACTCTTTTTACGACATCACACTCGCCATATGTATGGCATTGTTTGCATTATACAAGACATCACATCCTCATTTTGACTTCAAACCAGCATTTTGAGGACATCACACCCACTATATTAGACATCGTGTCCACTGTATCTGTGTCATCACACCAACTCTATCAATGATATCACAGCCACTATATGTATGATATCACATCCAGTACATGTGAAACATTCTGTCCACTATATTTATGACATCATACCCACTATGTATGACAACACAACCCTGTGTGTTGATTACACCACACTCGGCATATGTATGACATCACTTGTGCTACAGAAGACGTCACATCCACTCTATCACACCAAGCCACAATCTTTATGACTTCAGATCTATTTCAGGCATGACATTACACCCCCTGTATCAGACATCTCACGAAATGTATCTTTGTCATCACAACCTCTCCACTGATATCACACCCAGTTTTGTATGACATCACACCCACTATATGTGTGACATCATATGCACTATATATAACATCATACCCAATGCTTATGTCATCAAACTATTGTACTAATGACAACACAACCTTGACATATGAAACCACGTGGAGTATGCAGTTCAAAATATACACTATCTATGTGATATCACAGTCACTACTCTGTGTCATCACACCCACTGTATTGAGAGCATCACACCCACTCTTTGTATGACATCACACTCGGCATAGGTATAGCATCTTTTGCACTGTAGAAGACATTACATCCTCACTTTATGAAATCAGACCACCATTTTTATGACATCACACCCACTATATTTCACATAGTATCAATGCTATTTCTGTCACCACATCCACTGTATTGATGATATCACACCAACTGTATTTATCAGATCTCATCCGCTATATATGTCAACATCATATTCATTGTATACAACAACATATTCACTATATTTGTACCATAACAGCCACTGTATCTGTGTCTCACACCCACTCTTTCCATGATATCACACCCTTTGTATATATGACACTGCACCCACTATATGTTTAACATCAGATACACTATATAAGATATCACATCCACAGTTTATTACATCACACTACATTATTTATGACATAACATGCACTGTATTCATATCATTAATCCAGGATATCTAACACTGCATCCACAATATCTGTGTCCTCACAACCCCTCTAAATATGATCTCTGAACAACTGTATGTATGACATCACACCCACTTTATATATGACATCTTATGCACCATAAATAACGTCACATCCACTCTTTGAGTTCACACCATTGTAGTAACGACATTACATCCACTGCATTCATGACATCACATACACTATATATGACATCACAGACATGACAACACAGGAGTTATATCTGCAATCTCACCCTCTCTATCTGACACTACATCCACTGCCTCTTTGTCATCAAACCTAGTGTATCAATTTTATTACACCCACTCTCTGTATGACTTTACACACTATATGTATGACATCACATTCAGTATGCATGACATCACTTGAATACTTTATGACATCACACCTGTATAGGTATGACATCACATCCAGTATATTTATGACATCATATCCAATATATATTCCAGTATATATGATATCACCCATATTGTTTCATGAAAAAAAGTGACTATACCTCTCATCTCACCCACTGTATTTGACATCACCGCCATTGCATCTGTGTGGTCACACTCGCTCTATCAATGCCTTCACAAAAATTATGGAAGTCTTCAAACTTGGCACATGTATGACATCATACACACCCTACATCACATCAAAGTCAGACTTTATGACATCAATCATCAGTATTTAGCACATCACAAACACTGCATTCATGACATCAGATCTCCTATATATGACATCACATCCACGGTTTATGACACCTCATCCCCTATACCTGTGACATCACAGCCACTATATCGGTAACATAACACCCACTATGTTTGTGAATACATATCAACTATATTTGACATGAAACACACTGTGTGAAGACAATACAACCACTATATATGACATCACACTCTTCATGTCTGTGTCTGGGTGATCATACCCACTGTATCAATGATATAACATACACTCTATTTATGACATCACATCTACTGTATATATGGCACAATAGCCACTGTATATAACATCTCACCCATGATTTATGACATCACAACACTCTACTCATGACATGAAAGCTATTATATCTCACCTCACACCGAATATATCTGATAGCACATCCACTGTATCTCTGTCATTACACCCAGATTATCAAACATACAACCCCCATTGTATATATGATAACACAGCCACAATATGTATGGCATCATATTGAACTACATATGACATCATTTCCACTCTTTATGATATCACACCACGCTATGGCATCACACCCACTGTATTCATGTCATCACATCCACTGTAGATGTACCATTATTTATAGAGTACGGATTATACCACACCCTCTATATGTGTGACATGAAACCCACTATATGTATGACATCACAGGAATTCTATATGACATCACACTCAGTCTTTATGACATAAAAATACTGTATCCATGCCGTCACATCCACTCTATTCTTGACAGCACACCCACTCTATATGACATCACATACTCTATACTTCTGATATCACAGCCACTGTATCTATGAGAAGACACCTCCTATGTTTATGACATCATATTCAGTATATATGACATCTCACATGGTGTATGAATGACAATACAACCACGGTGTCCGATATCACACTCAAAGTATCTGTGTAATCACACCCACTTGATTGATGATATCACACACTATGTATATATGAAATCAGAACCACTACATGTAGGACACCAAAGGCACTCTTTAGGACATCACATCCTCTCTTGAAGACATCATACCATTGTTTGTATGTCATGGCACCCACTAAGTTTATGACATCATATCCTCTATATATGATGTCACACACACTGTGTGTTTGACAACAAAAGCTCTATATCTGACTTAAACCCATTCTATCTGCCATAACGTCCACTGTATATGTCATCACAACCACTCTGTCGAAGACATAACACCAACTATGTAAGACATCACAGGTGGCATACGTATGCCATCATGTGCACTATACATGACACCATATCCACCCTTTAAGACAACAACCCTTAGTATTTATGACATGACATGCCCTTTATGGATGACATCACATGCACTATATATGACACGTCATCTACTGTGTATGATATCACATTCACTATATTTGTGACATCACAAAATGCCTGTATCTCTGACATCACACCATCTATGTTTATGACATATCCACTTTACATGGCATCACACACAGTGTTATGACAACACTACCATTGTGTAACTTCACAGCCACTATGTCTGACCTCACACCCACAGTATCTGTGTCATCACACCCATTGGATCAATATTATCAAACCCAGTGTATGTATGACATCACAGCCACTATGTGTATGACATAATATGTAGTACAGTTGACATCATATCCACAATTTAGGACATCACACCACTTTATCTATGACATCAGGTCCACTCTATCTGACCTCACTCCACTGTATCTCTGTTATCACACCCACCTTATCTATGATATCACAGCCACTATATGTATGACCTCACATCCAGTATATCTGTTACATCACATCCACTATATTTATGACACAATATCCACTAACTATGACATCACAGCATTCTGTTTTGATGATGCAACACTCAGCATATGTATGACATCCTTTGTACTGAAGATGATAACCCACCCACTCTATCACACCAAACCACAGTATTTATGATGTTAGATCCACTTCAGGCATGACAACACAGCCCCTGTATCAGACATCGCACCCACTGGTTCTATGTCATCACACCATCTCCACTGACATCTTACCCACTTTTGTATGACATCACACCCACCTTCTGTGTGACATCATATGAACTATATATAACATCACACCCAATCCTTGTGTCATCACACTATGGTACTTATGACATCACAGCCTCTATATATGAAGCCACATCCAGTATGAGGGAAACATATACACTTAACATGTGACATCACAGCCACTATCTGTGTCATCACACCCACTGTATAGACAACATCATACCCACTCTTTTTATGACATCACACTAGCCATATGTGTGCCATCATTTGCATTATACAAGATATTACATTCTCACTTTTTGACCTCAAACCACCATTTTGAGGATATCATACCCACTATATTAGACATGGTGTGCACTATATCTGTGTCATCACACCAACTCTATTGATGATATCACAGCCACTATATGTATGATATCACATCCAGTACATGTGAAACATTCTGTCCACTATATTTATGACATCATACCCACTATGTATGAAAACACAAACCTGTGAGTTGATTACACCACACTCTGCATATGTATGACATCATTTGCTCTATAGAAGACGTCACATCCACTCTATCCCACCAAGCCACAATCTTTATGACTTCACATCCACTTCAGGCATGACATCACACCCCCTGTATCAGACATCGCACCAACTGTATCTTTGTCATCAAAACCTCTCCACTGATATCACACCCACTTTTGTATGATATCATACCCACTATATGTGTGACATCATATGCACTATGTATAACATCATATCCACTAATTATGTCATCACACTACTGTACTAATGACAGCACAAACTTGAAATATGAAACCAAATCCAGTATGCAGTTCAAAATATACACTATCCATGTGACATCACAGTCAGTAGTCTGTGTCATCACACCCACTGTATTGAGAGCATCACAGCCACTCTTTGTATGACATCACACTCGGCATAGGTATAGCATCTTTTGCACCATAGAAGATATTACATCCTCACTTTATGAAATCATACCACCATTTATATGGCATCACCCCCACTAAATTTGACATTGTACCGATGCTTTTTCTGTCACCACATCCACTGTATTGATAATATCACACAAACTGTATTTATGAGATTTCATCCTCTGTATATGTCGAAATCATATCCATTGTATACAATAGCATAATCACTATATTTGTACCATCACAGCCACTGTACCTGTGTCTCGCACCCACTCTTTCCATTATATTACACCCTTTGTATATATGACATCTCACACACTATATTTGATACCACAGCCACTGCATCTGTCTGGTCACACCCGCACTATTGATGTCAACACAAAAATTATGGAAGTCATCCCACTTGGCACCCATATGACATTTTACACACTGTATATCACATCTCATTCACCATTTATGACATCAATCCTCAGTATTTATGACATCACTGACACTGCATTGATGACATCATATCTCCTCCATATGACATTACATCCACTCTTTAGGACATCACACCACAATATGTATGACATCAAGTCCACTGTATCTGACCTCACATCCACTGTATATGTGTCATCACACCCACCCTATTGATGACATCACAGCCACTACATGGATGGTATCACATCCAGTATATCTGTGACTTCATATCCCCTGTATTTAGGACATAATATCCACTAAGTATGACATCACAACACTCTGTGTTGATGACACCACACAAGGCATATGTGTGACATCCTTTGCACTGCAGATGACATCGCATCCACTCTATCAACCCAAACCACAGTATTTAAGATGTCACAACTCCTTCAGGCATGACATCACACCCCCAGTATCAGACATTTCACCCACTGTATCTTTGTCATCACAACCTCTCCACTGATACCACACCCACTTTTTAATGACATCACACCCACCTTCTCTGTGACATCATATGCACTATATATAACATCACATCCAGTCCTTATGACATCACACTACTGTACTTATGACATCACAACCTTTATATAGGAAACCACATCCAGTATGTAGGGCAACATATACACTATACATGAGACATCACAGCCACTATCTTTGTCCTCACAGTCACTGTATAGACAACATCACAGCTACCCTTTGTATGATATCACACTCGCCATATGTGTGGCATCGTTTGCCTATACAAGAAATCACATCCTCATTTTATGACCTCAGACCACCATGTTTATGTCATCACACCACTATATTTGTCATCGTGTCCACTGAATCTGTGTCATCACATCCACTCTATTGATGATATCACACCAACTGTATTTCTGAGATCACATCTGCTATAATTCATGATATCATATATATTGTATACGACATGACAGCCTGTGTATGACATCACAACCACTGCATTCATGACATCAGATTCCCTATATATGACATCACCTCCAGGGTTTATGTCATCTCGTCCCCTATACCTGTGACATCACAGACACTATGTTTGTGAATACATGTCAACTATATTTAGTGTCAAACACCAGGTGCTAAGACAGTACATCCACTATATCTGAAATCACAACCTCCATATGTGTATCTGTGTGATCATACACACTATATCAATGATATAACACACACTATATTTATGACATAGCACTATTATATTTATGGCACAATATGCACTGTATATGACATCTCACCCACGATTTATGATATCAGAACAGTCTATCCATTACATCAGTCTATTATATCTCATATCAAACTGATTATATCTGACAACATATCCACTGCATCTCTGTCATCACACCCAGAATATCGATCATAAACCCCCATTGTATGTATGATAACACAGGCACAATATTTATGATATCATATGACTACATATGACATCACATCCACTCTTTATGATATCACACCACGGTATGACATTCACCTACACTGTATTCATGTCATCACACCCAGGACCCCTGTCATCACATCCACTGTAGCTGAGCTATTACTTACAGTTTATTGATTATAGCATGTCTACAAAATGTGTGATATCAAACCCACTATATGGATGACATCATATCAATTCTATGTGACATCACAACCACTCTTTCTGACATCAAAAGACTGTATTCATGACATCACATCCACACTATTCCTGAATCCAGACCTACTGTATACGACATGACATACACTCTACTTGTGACATCACAGCCACTGTAACTATGACAAGACACCTACTATGTTTTTGACATTATACTCAGTGTATATGACATCTCACATGGTGAATGAAGGACAACACAACGACTGTATCTGACATGATACCCAATGTATCTGTGTAATCAGACCCACTTGATTGATGACATCACACCCTATGTGCATATGAAATCACACCCACTGCATGTATGACACCATAGGCACTTTATATGACATCACATCCACTCTTGCTGACAACACAACATTGTTTGCATGTCATGGCACACACTCTGTTTATGAAATCTTATATATTATATATGATGTCACCCATACTGTGTGTATGACTACCCAAGCTCTATATCTGACTTGAAACCCGTGAAAACTGCCATCTCATCCACTCTATATGTCATCACACCCTCTCTGTAGAAGACATCACACCTACAGTGTAAGACATCACAGGTGGCATATGTTTGTCATCATATGAATTATACAGGACATCATATCCACACTTTATGACAACCTTTACTATTTATGACATCACATTCCTTATATTCATTATATCACACGCATTATATATGACATCTCATCTACTCTTTATGATGTTACATTCACTATGTGTGTTACATCACACAATGGCTCTATCTGTGACATCAAACACTATATGTTTATGATTTATTCACTTGATATGGCATCACACACAGTGTTAAGACCTCACAACCATTGTGTGCCTTCACAGCCACTATGCCTTACATTACACTCAGTGTATTTTTGACATTACACACAATGTACCAATTTTATGAAAAGAAGTGAATGTATGTCATCACAGCTTCTAAATGTATGACACCATATGCACTACATATGACATTACATCCACTCTTTATGACTTCACACCGTTGTAGTTATCACAGTACATCCACTGCACTCATGACATCACACACCCAAAAAATGGCATGATGCACGTGGCAATACAAAAGTTATATCTACCATCTGACACACTATATCTAACACTAAATCCACTGTATCTGTGTCATCAAACACAGGGTATCAATTATAACACACCCACTCTCTGTATGACATGACACACACTCTACGTGTGACATCATATTCAGTATGCATGCTATTACAACAACTGTTTAGGATATTATGCTCCTCTATGTATAACATCACACCCAGTATATTTATGACATCATATCCAATATGTACGCTATCATACTGCTATCATGACAACACAACGACTATACCAGACATCTAACCTGCTATATTTGACATCACAGCCACTGTATCTGTGTCATCATACAGATGGCACACACATCTGTATCGATGTATCGCTCTATCAATGACATCACAGCAAGTGTGTAAATCATCACACTTGGCACACGTATAGCATCATACACAATCTACATCACATCACATTCACACTTTATGACATGAATGATCATGTTTTATGACATCACATACACCACATTCATGACATCAGATCTCCTCTATATGACATCACATCCACTCTTTAGGACATCACACCACTTTATGTATGACATCAAGTCCACTGTATCTGATCTCACGTCCACTGTATCTGTGTCATCACACCCACACTATCGATGATATCACAGCCACTATATCAATGATATCACATCTAGTATATCTGTGACATCATATCCAATATATTTAGGACATAATATACACTAAGTATGACATCACAGCACTCTGTGTTGATGACACGACACTCGGCATATGTGTGACATCCTTTTCACTGCAGATGACATTGCATCCACTCTATCACACCACACCACAGTATTTATGATGTCACATCCACTTCAGGCATGATATCACACCCCCTGTATCAGACATTGCACCCACTGTATCTTTGCCATCACAACCTCTCCACTGATATAAAAACCACTTTTGAATGACATCACACCCACCTTCTCTGTGACATCATATGCACTATATATAACATCACATCCAATCCTTATGACATCACACTACTGTACTTATGACATCACAACCTCTATATATGAAACCATATCCAGTATGTAGGGCAACATATACACTATATATGAGACATCACAGCCACAATCTGTGTCCTCACACCCACTGTATAGACAACATCACACCCACTGTTTGTATGACATCACACTGGCAATATGTGTGGCATCGTTTGCACTATACAACTCATCACTTCCTCATTTTATGATATCAGACCACCGGGTTTATGTCATCACAGCCACTATATTTCACATCATATCCACTGTATCTGAGTGATCACATCCACTGTAATGATGATATCACACCAACTGTATCTCTGAGATCACATCTGCTATAATTCATGACATCATATCCATTGTATACGACATGACAGCCACTGCATGACATCACAACCACTGCATTCATGACTTCAGATTCCCTACATATGACATCACCTCCAGGGTTTGTGACATCTCATCCCCTATACCTATGACATCACAGACACTATGTTTGTGAATACAGGTAAGTATATTTAACACCAAACACACGGTGCTAAGACAATACAACCACTATATCTGAAATCACAACCTCCATATGTGTATCTGTGTGATCACACACATTGTATCGATGATATAAAACACATTGTATTTATGATATGCCACATAATATATTTATGGCACAATATGCACTGTATATGACATCTCACTCACTATTTATGACATCACAACACTCTATCCATTACATCAGTCTATTATATCTCATATCAAACTGATTATATCTGACAGCAAATCCACTGTATCTCTGTCATCACACCCAGATTATCGACCATATAACCCCCATTGTATGTATGATAACACAGGCACAATATGCATGACATCATATGAATACATATGACATCACATCCACTCTTTAAGTTATCACAACATGCTATGACATTCACACACACTGTATTCATGTCATCACACCCAGGATACCTGTCATCTCATCCACTGTAGCTGAGCTATTACTTACAGTGTATTGATTATAACACATCTGCAATATGTGTGATATAAAACCCACTATATGTATGACATCATATGAATACAATGTGACATCACAACCACTCTTTATGACTTCACAAGAGTGTATTCATGACATCACATCCACACTATTCATAATATCACACCCACAGTATATGACATCACATACACTCTTCTTGTGACATCACAGCCACTGTAACTATGACAAGAAACCTACTATGTTTTTGACATTATACTCAGTGTATATGACATCTCACATGGTGAATGAAGGACAACACAATGACTGTATCTGACATGATACCCAATGTATCTGTGTAATCAAACCAACTTGATTGATGACATCACACCCTATGTATGTATGAAATCACACCCACTGCGTGTATGACACCATAGGCACTTTATATGACATCATATCCACTCTTGCTGACAACACACCATTGTTTGTATGTCATGGCAGACACTCTGTTTATGACATCATATGTTTTATATATGATGTCAACCATATTGTGTGTATGACTACCCAACCTCTATATCTGACTTGATTCCCGTGAAAACTGCCATCTCATCCACTCTATATGTCATCACAGCCTCTCTGTCAAAGACATCACACCTACTGTGTAAGTCATCCCACGTGGCATATGTATGCCATCATATTCATTATACATGACATCATATCCACACTTTATGACAACAACCCTTACTATTTATGACATCACATGCACTATACTCATTACATCACACGCATTATATATGATATCTCATCTACTCTGTATGATGTTACATTCACTATGTGTGTTACATCACACAGTGACTCTATCGATGACATCAGAAACTCTATGTTTATGACATATGCACTTTATATGGCATCATGCACAGTGTTATGACCACACAACCTTTGTGTGCCTTCACAGCCACTATGCGTGACATTACACTCAGTGTATTTTAGACATTACACACAATGTACCAATTTTATGAAAAAAAAGTGAATGTATGCCATCAAAGCCTCTATATGTATGACACCATATGCACTACATATGACATCACATCCACTCTTTATGACATCACACCACTTTATTTATAAAGTCAAGTCCACTATATCTGACATCACATCCTCTCTATCTGACCTCACGTCCACTGTATCTGTGTAATCACACCCACTCTATCAATGATATCAGAGCCACCCTATGTAAGATATCACGTACAGTATACATGTGACATCCTATCCACTATACTTATGACATCATATCCACTATGTATGACAACACAACACTGTGTGTTGTTGATACCTCACTCGGCATATGTGTGACATCATTTGCACTACAGATGATATCACATCCACTCTATCACACCAAACCACTGTATTTATGATGTCAAATCCACTTCAGGCATGACATCACACACACTGTATCAGACATCACACCCACTGTATCTTTGTCATCACAACCTCTCCTCTGATATCACACCCACTTTTGAATGACATCACACCCACCTTCTGTGTGACATCATATGCACTATATATAACATCACATCCAATCCTTATGTCATCACACTACTCTACTTATGACATCACAACCTCTATATATGAAACCACATCTAGTATGTAGGGCAAAATATACATTATACATGAGAAATCACAGCCACTATCTGTATCCTCACACACACTGTATAGACAACAAGACACCCAATCTTTGTATGACACTGCACTCGCCGTATGTGTGTCATCGCTTGCACTATACAAGACATCATATGCTCACTTTATGAACTCAGACCACCGTATTTATGTCATCACACCCACTATATTTGACATCGTGTCCACATTATCTGTGTCATCACATCCACTCTATTGATGTTATCACAGCAACTGTATTTCTGAAATCACATCTGCTATAATTCACGGCATCATATCCATTGTATACGACATGACAGCCACTGAATGACATCACAACCACTGCATTCATTATATCAGATTCCCTACATATGACATCACCTCCAGGGTTTATGTCATCTTGTCCCCTATACCTGTGACATCACAGTCACTATTTTTGTGAATACATGTCAACTATATTTAACATCAAACACAAGGTGCTAAGACAGTACAACCATTATATATGAAATCACAACCTCCATATGTGTATCTGTGTCATCACACACACTGTATCAATGATATAACACACACTGTATTTATGACATGGCACCTACTATATTTATGGCAAAATATGCACTGTATATGACATCTCACCCACGATTTATGACATCACAACATTCTATCCATTACATCTGTCTACTATATCTCATATCAAACTGATTATATCTGACAGCACATCCACTGTATCTCTGTCATCACACCCAGGTTATCGATCATATAACCCCCATTCTATGTATGATAACACAGGCACAATATGTATGATATCATATGAATACATATGACATCACATCGACTCTTTAAGATATCACACCACGCTATGACATTCACACACACTGTATTCATGTCATCACACCCGGGATACCTGTCATCGCATTCACTGTAGCTGAGCTATTAGTTACAGTGTATTGATTATAGCACATCTGCAATATGTGTGATATCAAACCCACTATATATATGACATCACATGAATTCTATGTGACATCACAACCACTCTTTAAGACATCACAAGACTTAATTTATGACATCACATCCACACTTTTCATGACTTCACACCCACTGTATATGACATGACATACACTCTACTTGTGACATCACAGCCACTGTAACTATGACAAGACACCTACTATGTTTTTGACATTATACTCAGTGTATATGACATCTCACATTGTGAATGAATAACAACACAACGACAGTATCTGACATGATACCCAATGTATCTGTGTAATCAAACCCACTTGATTGATGATATCACACCCTATATACATATTAAATCACACCCATTGCATGTATGACACCATAGGCGCTTTTTATGACATCACATCCACTCTTGCTGGCAACACACCATTGTTTGTATGTCATGGCACACCCTCTGTTTATGACATCATATGTATTATATATGATGTCACCTATACCGTGTTTATGATGACCCAATCTCTATATCTGACTTGAAAACCGTTAAAACTGCCATCTCATCTACTCTATATGTTATCACACACTCTCTGTCGAAGACGTCACACCTACTGTGTAAGACATCACAGGTGGCATATATATGCCATCATATGCATTATACATGACTTAATATTGACACGTTATGACAACATCCCTTACTATTTATGACATCACATGTGCTATATTCATTACATCACATGCATTATATATGACATCTCATCTACTCTGTATGATGTCACATTCACTATGTGTGTTACATCACACAATGACTCTATCTGTGACATCAAACCCAATATGTTTATGACATATTCATTTATATGGCCTCACCCACAGTGTTATGACCACACAAGAGTTGTGTGCCTTCACAGCCATTATGTCTGACATTACACTCAGTGTATTTTTGACGTTACACACAATGTATCAATTTTATGTAAAGAAGTGAATGTGTGTCAGCACAGCCTCTATATATATGACACCATATGCACTGCATATGACATCACTTTCACTCTTTATGACATCACACCACTTTATTTATGACATCAAGTGCACTGTATCTAACATCACATCCACTCTATCTGACCTCAGGTCCACTGTATCTGTGTAATCACAACCACTCCATCAATGATATCACAGCCACCTTATATATAATATCAAATACAGTATACATGTGACAACCTATCCACTATATTTATGACATCATATCTACTATGTATGAAAACACAACACTGTGTGTTTTTGATACCATAGTCGGCATATGCGTGACATCATTTGCACTAAAGATGATATCACATCCACTCTATCACAAGAAACCGTAGTATTTATGATGTCACATCCACTTCAGGCATGACATCACACCCACTGTATCAGACATCACACCCACTGTATCTTTGTCATGAAAACCTCTCCACTGTTATCATACCCACTTTTGTATGACATCATACCGACTCTATGTGTGACATCATATGCACTCTATATAACATCATATCAACTCCTTATGTCATCACACTACTGTACTTGACATTATATGTGTGACCACATATGAAACCACATCCAATATGTAGGGCCACATACACAATATACATGTGACATCACAGCCACTAATCTGTGTCATCACTCTCACTCTATTGACAACATCACACACACTCTCTAGGACATCAGACTTGGATAATGTATGGCATCTTTTGCACTATAAAAGACTTCACATCCTCGCTTTATGACATCAAACCACCATTTTTATGACATCACACCCACTATCTTTTACATAGTATCCATCGTATCTGTTTCATCACATCCAATATATTGATGATATCACACCAACTGAATTTTTGGGAACTCATCCGCTATATATGATGACATCATATTCATTGTATCTGACATCACAGCACTGAATGTGTGTCATCACACCCACACTTTCAATGATATAACACCCTTTGTATATAGGACATCACACCCACTATATGTATAATATCATATACACTGTATAAAGCAGCACGTTCACATTTTATGACATCACACCACATTATTTATGAGATCACATGCACTGTGTTCATGACATCACTCCCACTATATCTGAAATGGCATCCACTGTATCTGTGTCATAACAACGAGTCCATTGATGGTCTCAGACCAACTGTATGTATGACATCACACCCACCTTATGTATGCCATCTTATGCACTCTACACAACATTATATCCACTCTTTATGACTTGACACCATTGTAGTTATCACATTACATCCACTGCATTCATGACATCACACACCCTATATATGACATCACACACATGGCAATACAAACGTTATATCTGCCATCTGACCCACTGTATCTAACACTACATCCACTCTATCTGTGTCATCAAACCCATGGTATCACTTATAACACACCCACTACCTCTATGACATCACACACAGTATACGTGTGACATCATATTCAGTATGCATGCTATCACAACAACTGTTTATGACATTATACCCCTCTATGTATAACATCACACCCGGTATATTTATGATATCATATCCAATATGTACACTGTAACCATACTGCTTTCATGACAACACAACAACTATACCTGACATCTCAATCACCATTTTTGACATCACAGTCACTGTATCTGTGTCATCACACAGATGGCACATACATCTGTATCGATGTATCACTGTATTGATGATATCACAACAAGTGTGCAAGTCATCACACTTGGCACACGAATGACATCATACCCAGTCTACATCACATCATATTCACACTTTATGATGTCAGTGATCATGTTTTATAACATCACAGTCACTGCATTCATGACATCAGATCTCCTCTATATGACATCACATCCACTCTTTAGGATATCACACCACTTTATGTATGACATCAAGTCCAGTGTATCTGACCTCACGTCCACTGTATCTGTGTCATCACACCCACCCTATTGATGACAACACAGATACTATATGGATGGTATCACATCCAGTATATCGGTGATATCATATCCCCTGTATTTAGGACATAATATCCACTAAGTATGACATCACAACACTCTGTGTTGATGACAGTGTGTCACTCGGCATATGAGTGACATACTTTGCAGATGACATCACATCCACCCTATCACAAGAAACAGCAGTATTTATGATGTCACATCCACTTCAGGCATGACATCACACCCCCTGTATCAGACATTGCACCCACTGTATCTTTGTCATCACAACGTCTCCACTGATATCACACCCACTTTTGAATGACATCACTCCTACCTTCTGTGTGACATCATATGCACTCTATATAACATCACATCCAATCCTTATGTCATCACACTACTGTACTTATGACATCACAACCTCTATATATGAAACTTTATCCAGTATGTAGGGCAACATATACATTATAATGAGACATCACAGCCTCCATCTGTGTCCACAGACCCACTGTATAGACAACATCACACCCACTCTTTGTATGACATCACACTCGCCATATGTGTGGCATCATTTGCACTATCCAAGACATCACATCCTCACTTTATGACCTCAGACCACCGTGTTTATGTCATCACACCCACTATATTGGACATCGTGTCCACTGTATCTGTGTCATCACATCCACTGTATTGATATTATCACACCAACTGTATTTCTGACATCATATCTGCCCTAATTCATGACATCATATCCATTGTATACAACATGACAGCCACTGGATCTGTGTCATAACACTCACTCGTTTGATGATATCACACCCTTTCTATGTATGACATCACACCCACTATATGTACAACATCATATAAACCTTATAAGGTATCACACCCATATTTTATGAGATCACACCACATTATTTATGACATCAGATGCACTGTATTCATGTCCTCATTCCCACGATATCTAACACTGCATCCACAGTATCTGTGTCCTCACAACCCCTCTATGTATAATCTCTGAACAACTGTATGTATGACATCACACCCACTTTATATATGACATCTTATGCACCATACGTAACGTCACATCCACTCTTTGAGTTCACACCATTGTAGTAACCATATTGCATCCACTGCATTCATGACATCACAAACACTATATACGACATCACACACATGACAATGCAAAAGTTATATCTGCCATCTCACCCTCTATATCTGACACTACATCCACTGTATCTGTGTCATCAAACCCAGTGTATCAATTGTATTACACCCACTCTCTGTATAATGTTACACACTCTATGTATGACATCACATTCAGTATGCATGACATCACATGAACACTTTATGACATCACACCCGTATAGGTATGACATCACATCCAGTATATTTATGACATCGTATCCAATATATATGATATCACCATAGTGTTTCATGAAAACAAAACAACTATACCTGGTTTATTACCCACTTTATTTGACATCATAGCCACTGAATCTGTGTGGTCAAACCCACTCTATCAAAGCCTTCACAACAATATGGAAGTCTTTACACTTGGCACACGTATGACATCATACACACCCTACATCAAATCAAATTCAGAGGTTATAACATCAATCTTCAGTATATAGGACATCACAAACACTGCATTCATGATATCAGATCTCCTATATATGACATCACATCCAAGGTTTATGATGTCTCATCCCCTGTACCTGTGACATCACAGCCACTATATTGGTAACATAACACCCACTATGTTTGTGAATACATATCAAATATATTTGACATGAAACACACTCTGTTAAGACACAACCACTATATATGACATCACACTCTTTATGTCTGTGTCTGTGTGATCACACCCACTGTATCGATGATATAACACACACTCTTTATATGACATCACATCTACTGTATATATGGCACAATATGCACTGTATGTGACATCTCACCCACTATTTATGACATCACAACCCTCTATTCATGACATCAAACTATTATATCTCACCTCACACCATTTATATCTGACAGCACATCCACTGTATCTCTGTCATCACATTCAGTTTATTGATCATACAACCCCCATTGTATGTATGATAACACAGCCACAATATGCATGACATCATATGATCTACATATGACATCACATCCACTTTATATGATATCACACCACGCTATGAGATCACACCCACTGTATTCATGTTATCTCACCCAGGATACCTGTCATTGCACCCATTGTAGCTGGACCATAACTTATAGTGTACTGATTATACCACACCTACTATATGTGTGACATGAAACCCACTATATGTATGACATCACAGGAATTCTATATGACATCACAATCACTCTTTATGACATAACAATCCTGTATTCATGACATCACATCCACTCTATTCTTGACAGCACACCCACTGTATATGACATTACATACTCTATACTTGTGACATCACAGCCACTGTATCTATTACAAGACACCTCCTATGTTTATGACATCATACTCAGTATATATGACATCTCACATGGTGTATGAGTTGAAATACAAACACAGTATCCGACATCACACTCACAGTATCTGTGTAATCACACCCACTTGATTGATGATATCACACCCAATATATGTATAAAATCACACTGTCAGCCCAGCTCCAGACCCTTCCTACTTTAGTGTCTTGTGTCACAGAGTCTTGGTCTTCTTGGCCAAAGCTGAGACCCCTCTCATTAGGTTTGCTCTGGAAATTAGAAACCCTGATATCTTAGGAAGCTCTTGCCTATTCCTCCTGACAAGGGCAGTTTTCTTCTGGCCTACCAGAGTGAGCACTGTGATACACTCACCCATGCACACTCACACTGACATTTAATAAGGACTGAGGGTTGGGATCAGAACAGGGACAGATATGATTAAGGTAAAAAGAATAATATACAGGGGTTGGAGAGAGTGCCTGCGTGAGACACGAACTCCCATATTTTCCAGGTCTTGTCCCTCCTATGTCTGAGGACATCCCTAGAAGTCCATATGGACATCAGCCCCGGTGTGCAGGTGGGGACACTGACAGGCTTTGAGAGACAGGGACTAATCCAGGATGGAGAACAGGTGGGAAACGAGAGGTGAGTCTGGGCCCAGGTCTGTCAAACCAGAGCTGCACACACAGCCTGCCCAGGAGCTGGGTGGAGGGCTGTGTGTTGCAACTGTGTGAGGATCGGGGCTTCATGGATGAGGGATGAGCAGTCATGATCCCGTGGGCTATGTGCAGGGGTGTCAGCTGTCAATCCAATGAAGGGTCCCTCAGGTGGTGAAGTCACTTTCTCGATGGCAGACCTGACAGAAATCTGAACCCTGTAAACAGGCACCCACCCTCTAGCAACAGTGCCACAGACAGTTGGGTCTCACTTGGCTGGAGAGTCTTCATCCAGAAGGATTTTCTCCAGCTGTGTGTCGACTGGCCAGGGCTTCTGCTTAAGGAAACCCTTGAGGGAGAGGTTTTTCAGATGTTTCATTTGGTTCAGCACTCAACCTGGATGCCTCTGATCCTTTACCAGGAGGGCACTTAAGGTAATCCCAGTCAAACTAGAGCTGGCCACACCAGGCCTTGCCACCACTGGAGCCCTTCCTGGGCACTGCCAGGTGCCCTCCTCACCATGTGCAGGGAAGTGAGACTTGAGGGGAGGTTCACCGTCTGGGCAGGAGCATGTTGGTGGGCATGTTGTGACCTCTGGTCCTGACAGTCACACCTGACGACGGGCTGGCAGTGGGGAAGCAGGATCCCTGAGGTGCTTTGCTCTGTGCCAGTATGGATCGATGACTGTCAGATGGACGGGCGTCTGCATCCTCGGTGGAGGTCTGTGCAGAGAGTGGTGGGCGTGTGTGTGGAGGGGGGCTGTCTGTAGGTCTGAGAAGCACCATATGCAGCTGACTGGTTCCCTGAGACTTTCTGCCTGGCTCCCAGGCACTGTGTTCACAGGGCTCCTCAAGGGACTGCAGACAGGAGCCAATCCATAGAGCCCCCTTCTCCATCTCCCCGCACAAGAGCCAGGAGATCCCACCAGCAACAGAGCCCAGGGCAGGCACATGCTCATGTCACAGACGCACCCTGACCCTCCCCTGGGTCCCTCCTAGAGTCCTGCTTCCAAAGGAACCTGGGCCCTGTCTCCTCTCCCACCTGCCCTCAAGGTGCAGGCCCTAAGTTGTCCAGATGCAAAACCACTGTTTATCTACATGTGGGAATCTCAGAAAGAGGTTGTGATAGGATTTCCCTTCATGTTCCCCAAGGAACTTTTCTGCATTTTTCTACAGTTAATCCTATATTAACTCCATCCCCAGGTATCCATATTGGCCTGAGAATCCTGATGACTCTCACCCCAGGATCAGCCCCTATCACCCCAGTTCTCATCCCCAGAATGGGATGTTTTGGTGGACACCACAGGGATGATAAATTTAACACATGGAGAGCTGTCCAATAAAAACTTCCCCGATTTGCTAACATATGAAACCATCCCCAAGTGCCAGTTCACTTGTGATGCCAGGACCTTTATTCTGCAGAAGGCACTCCTTCCCCTCCTCCGCCCTGAGTCCAGATGACTCAGTCTGAGCTCCAGCCCCTGCTTTCCTCGTGTCTGTGGTGCTGCCTCTGACTTGTGTGTCTGCTGTGTTATACCCAAGAGGGAAAACGTGTCCCGCAAAGGACATGAGACCTGCATGATATGAAGTTTCCAAAGACATAGGCTACAGATGCTATGGGAACCTGGTACCTGTTTCCTGAACAGCAATCCCCTCTTACCTCCCCACATTCCTGGGCACCTGCAGGGCTTTTGCCAGCTACCCTGAGTAAGAATCCCTTAGAAGAAATGGAGTATCTCTCATAGTCAGAAGAAGAGTCCAAAATGCAGTACGTGGATGCAGTTTCCAAAATGACAGAATGATCTCTGTTCCTTTCCAAGGCAAACCATTCAATATCACAGTAATGCAAGTCTATGCTCCAACCACTAATGGTGGAGAAGCTCAAGTTGAATGGTTCTATGAAGAGATACAAGACCTTATAGAGGTAATACCAAGAAAAAGATGTCCTTTTCATCATAGGGGACTGGAATGCAAAAGTAGGCAGTCAGGAGACTTCTGGAGTATCAGGCAAGTTTGGGCTTGGAATATAAAATGAAGCTGGGCAAAGGCTAACAAGAGTTTTGCCAAGAGAACACACTGGTCATAACAAACACACATTTCTAACAACATAAGAGATGACTCTACACAGGGACATCACCAGATGGTGAATACCAAAATCAGATTGATTATATTATTTGCAGCCAGAGATGCAGAAGCTCTGGACTGTAAGCAAAAACTAGACTGGGAGCTGACTGTGGCTCAGATCATGAACTGTTTATTGTAAAATTCAGAACTAAATTGAAGGAAGTAGGTAAAATCATTACAAAATACAGGTAACACCTAATGAAATCCCTTAGGATTACAGAGTGCAGGTGACATATTCAAGAGATTTTATGCGATAGACAGAGTGCCTGGACAACTATGAACAGTGGTTCATAAAAATTGTACAGGAGACCATTCTCAAGCAATCCCCAAGAAACAGAAATGCAAAAAGCAAAATGGTTGTCTGAAGAGGCCTTAAATAATTGCTGAGAAAAGAAGAGAAGCTGAAGTCAAAGGAGAAAAGGAAAGAGAAAATCATCTGAATGCAGAGTTCCAAAGAATAGCAAGGAGAAATAAGAAAGCGTTCCTCAGTGATCAATGCAAAGAAATAGAGGAAAACAGTAGAATAGGAAATACTAGAGATTTCTTCAAGAAAATTAGAGATACCAAGGGAAAAATAAACTTGGGCACAATAAATGACAGAAACTGTGTGCATCTAACAGAAGCAGAAGATATTAAAAAGAAGTGGCAAAATACACAGAAAAAATATACAAAGATGATCTTAGTGACCCAGATAACCACGATGGTGTGATCACACACCTACAGCCAGACATCTTAGAGTGCAAAGTCAAGTGTTCCTTAGGAAGCATTACTATGAACAAACCTATTGGATGTAATGGAATTCCAGCTGAGCAATATCATATCCTAAAAGATGAATGCTGTTAAAGTGTTGCACTCAATATACCAGCAAAGTAGGAAAACTCAGCAGTGTTCATAAAGGTCTTTTTTCATTCGCATCCCAAAGAACAACAATGCCAAAGAATGTTCAAACTACTCAAACGTTGTTGCTGAATGAAAAGACGCTGCGATTCTTGGCATCAGGAGGAGACAGATTCAATCTGGGTCCAGAGATGAGTCTGGATCGCTCAGAGCTTTTGTGTAATCAAGTTTTATTAAAGTATAAAGGAGATAGAGAAGGTTTCTGACATAGGCATCATAAGGGGTCAAAAGAGTACCCCCCTCCTAGTGTTCAGCTGAATGTTATATAGTCACTGACAGTCTGTTAATATAAACAAAGGGATGCCATAAAATTTTGAATGGCACCAGATAATTCATCCATGGCCATAAAACGATTGACTTAAATCTTGTAGAAGGGCAAAATACCAAGAAATAGTTTTGTTTACATAGATTAGGGGAACAATACTTGAGTAAGTAGGTTAGGCCATTTGAAGGAACCAACTTGAAGATAGAGTCTGGGGTACATTAACATAGCTTAAGACAATATTTCCATATGATAAATAAATGTATTGGTTAACTGAAGGTTTGAGAGTAGTTAGCATTATGCCAGACCAGGTGTCATGGCAACACAGCATGTTAAAAGAAACCTTCTTTTAAATTTGTATAGAGAAGGAAAAACATATCGCTGGTTTGTTTAGTCCTGCTGCTTAAGAGAGATAAACATGTCTGGCACTTGCATCCTCTTCAGTCCATTTGGAGACGCCTGGCCTTCCTGCCTGTTACCCTATTACTACTACACAATTGCACTCATTTCACAAGTTAGCAAAGCAATGCTAAAAATTCGCCAAACTAGGCTTCAACAGTACATGAACTGACAACTTTCAGATGTTCAAGCTGGATTTAGAAAAGGCAGAGGAACCAGAGATCAAATTGCCAGTATTCATTGGAGATCATAGAAGAGGTAAGAGAATTCCAGAAAAAAAAAATCTACTTCATTGAGTACGCTAAAGTCTTTGACTGTGTGGATCATAACAAACTGTGGTAAATTCTTAAACAGATGGGAATACCGGACCACCTTACCTGCCTCCTGGGATACCTGTATGCAGGTCACAAAAGAACAGTTAGAAATGGACATGGAAGAATGGAATGGTTCCAAAATAGGAAAGGAGTACATTAAGACTATATATTGCCACCCTGCTTATTTAACTTATATGCAAGTACATCATGCAAAATGTGGGGCTGGTTGAAGCACAAGCTGGAATCATGTTTGCTGGGAGAAATACCAATAACCTCAGATATGCAGACAACAACACCCTCATGGCAGAAAGCTAAGAGGAACTAGAGAGCCTCTTCATGAAGGGGAAAGAGGAGAGTGAAAAAGCTGGCTTAAAACTCAAAGAACATTACAATATACTAACACATATATATGGAATTTAGAAAGATGTTAATGATAACGCTATATGCAGAACAGAAAAAAAAAGAAGAAGACACAGATTTATAGAACAGTCTTTCAGACTCTGTGGGAGAAGGCGAGGGTGGGATGTTTCAAGAGAACAGCATTAAAACATGTATATTATCTAGGGTGAAACAGATCACCAGCCCAGGTTGGATGCATGAGACAAGCACTCGGACCTGGTGCACTGGGAAAACCTAGAGGGAATGGGTGGAGAGGGAGGTGGGAGGGGGGATTGGGATGGGGAACACATGTAAACCCTTGGCTGTTTCATTTCAATGTATGACAAAATCCACCACAAAAAAAAAAATTGGAAAAAAAAACTCAACATTCAAAAACTAAGATCATGGCCTCTGGTCCAATTACTTCATGGCAAATAATTGAGGAAACAGTGGAAACAGAGACAGGCTTTATTTTCTTGGGCTCCAAAATCATTGCAGATGGTGACTGCAGCCATGAAGTTAAAACACACTTGCTCCTTGGGAATAAAGCTATAAAAAACCTACACAGCATATAAAAAGCTGAGACATTACTTTCCCAACAAAGATCCATATAGTCAAAGCTATGGTTTTTCCAGTACTTATGGATGGATGTGAGAGTTGGATTATAAAGCAGGTTGCGTGCCAAAGAATTGATGCTTTTGAACTGTGGTGTTGGAGAAGACTTTTGAGAGTCCCTTGGACTGCAAGGAGATCAAACCAGTTAATCCTAAAGGAAATCCATCCTGAATATTCATTGGAAGGACTGATGCTGAAGCTGAATCTCCAATACTTTGGCCCCCTGGTGGGAAGAGCTGACTCATTGTAAAATATTCTGATGGAAGCAAAGAGCCAACTCATTGGGAAAGACTCTGAAGCTGCAAAGATGGAAGGCAAGCCGAGAAGGGGACAACAGAGAACAAGATGGTTGGATGGCTTCTCTGACTCAATGAACATGAGTTTAAGCAAGCTCCAGGAGATAGGGAAGTACAGGAAAGCCAGTGTACTGCCACCCACCGTCTTGCAAAATGTCAGACTAAGTGACTGAACAACAAGAACAAAGCAGGTGCTGGACCTGCTTCACAAGGTGAGCAGTCCCCTCCACCTGTGGTACACTGGGGAGTTGGCCCCATTAAAGCTGGAGTCACAGGACTATCTCTCCACCTCTCTAAGGCCCAGTTGGTCCCTCTGCACACAAGGGCAATGGGAGAACCAGCACTCAGGGTGAATGTGGGGATTAAGTGGTTCCTTCCTGGAAAGTTGGAAAGTGCTTTCTGGGCACCTGTCCCCATCGAAAAATCTGCTGGAGGGGCTGTGATTGTACTTAGACATCATGTTCCTCCTCCCCTCAAGGAAGCCTCTGTCTCAGTTGTCTCTGGCCTTTGCCCTTGTGCCAAACTGATTCCCATTTGCAAGGTGAGTTGTGAGAGCTGTCCTGTCCTGGGTGAGTGAGAGCAGGGGTCCCTGGGAGTGATCATTAGTGCCCCAGGTACTCAGATGGGGCTGGTTGGGCTCATTCATTCTTTAAATATACAGGAAGGTCTGCAAGGTGCAGGCACTTTTCTAGGAATGACCATCATGTAATACATTGGGCAGATAGCAGTCCTGCCCTATTGGGCTTCCATTCTCCCAGGGTCACATGGTCACACTGGCCATCACATCTATGCATGTCTCCAGTGCTGTCCATATGACACTTTCCTGGCCTCCTCTAGGTGTGGATCCACCCTCTTTTACTCTGATGAGGACAGTGGACCTCTGCACGAGCTGAAAGTATGAGTGGGAGTTTGATTCGAGAAGGAGGGACTCGGTTTTCCAAAGAACCACCAAGTGAGGTGAGATGTGGAGGAGAACTGGCCTCTGAACAGGCAAGAGCAGAAGGCAAAAATTACTAGACCCCACAGGGCTTCCCGTGGGCTCAGTGTGGAAAGAAGGCGAGGTCTCTGACTCTTCTGCCTGCCTGACTCCCCCCAGGGCCATGTACATCATCCTGGGCACCTAGCTGTACCATTAACCTGAAGGTTTCCACCAGCCCCCAGAGTTTCCCTGCCTGAGGATCCTACTGGCTTAAATAGAACTCAGAATGCCTGACTCAGACCTGGAGAACAAAACCCTACATTTCTTGGCAGAGCTGGAGAACCTGGAGCCCACTGAGGCATAGGGGGGATGTGGTGGGAGCAAATGAGGATGGGGGGAGATGGACCACACAGAGCAGAAATTTCTGAGGCTGGATCTGGGCTAGGAGCAATGAGGAAGCTCAGATCACTAATGCCCTGGACTGCAGTCTGGGAAGACTTTCTGGGACTGGCATATTTGAGAGATCATTGAGTGGCAGTGAGAGGCATTCTTTTCTGTTTTGGGGGACACTTGGAAATGCAGACCTATTGGTATTTTCTCTCCTTGGAACTACAGAACCAGTTCCAGAACAACCTCTGCAAACATCTCCAGACCTGGAGCCAACTACAGCTCTACTGCCCACCAGAGCTCCAGAGTTAGAGCAAGTCCATTTTTGATATTTTTTTTAATGTATACTAAATTGTTTATGATATAAAGTTCACTTAATATTTAATACTTTGATTATCTTAGATTGTACATGTAAATTACAAGAAGTTCATTCACAATGTTACATAACCCTATTAAATGTCTATTTGAGAACATTTTCATGGCTAAATAATATTCCATTCAGGAACCAGCACATTTGGCTTTCATCTGTTGATGAACATTAGAGTTTTCACCTTTGGGCTCTTCTGAACAGTGGTGCTCTGGGTACTTGTGTACCGGCATATGAGTATTCATAGCCTTTTGGGAATTGATGTAGGAGGGGAATTTTGGGATTGACTGAAAACTGTAGGCTTGTCCTTTTGAGAAACTGCTGAAGTGTTATATACAGTGGTTGTAACCATTTGACAGAGAAGGCACTGGTGACCCACTCCAGTACTCTTGCCTGGAAAATCCCATGCACGGAGGAGCCTGATAGGCTGCAGTCCATCGGGTCACTGAGAGTCAGACAGGACTAAGCGACTTCACCTTCACTTTTCACTTTTATGCACTGGAGAAGGAAATGGCAACCCACCTCAGCGTTCTTGCCTGAAGAATCCCTTGGGGACGGGGGAGCCTGGAGGGCTCCCATCTATGTGATCGCACAAAGTCAGACACGACTGATGTGACTTAGGAACAGCAGCAGCAGTACCATTTGACAATCCCCAGAATTTAGGTGTATAATTTCCACTTCTTCATTTGTATTGCAGTTTCCTTTCTCTCCATCCTTCTCTCTTTCTGCTTCCTCACTCTAAGGAACAAGCCTGTATATTACAAGTTGCCATATGAAGAGGCATCTGTGGTTTAGCATTGAGACCATGACAGAGGAGCTCTTGGGTCCTGACTCGATGAGTTCACTGTCCTAGACCCCAGGGAGACAGTGGCAGAGGCCTCCAGGTGAATCATGGTCAATTCCTGGTCCACAGATAGTGTGAGATAATAAATGTTTGTTGCTTAAGTCACTCAAGACTGGCTAATGTTGTCACACAGAATGGACCACTCACACGGCCATCAAGCATTCAAGCCCTGGCCCCTCCCTTCCCGCTGTCCCCTACTGTCCTCCCAAGCTCCCACCAGCCACACTACTTCCTCTGGCTTCACCTCTGGACAAACACATTCTGTGTGTCCTTATACTTGTACCTTCTTCTGGGATAATTATCCTCAGATGTGTGAATGGTAGGCACATTCTCATTACCCTGCTGGGGAAAGACATGTCCCCTCAGTGAAGACCCTCATGACCACATTGTGACACCTACTGTTTTTCAACATAGAACTTGCTTCCTTCTGTGTTTCTCCACTTCCCTCTCCAGACTGTGACCCTGGTGCTTGTTTTCATCACAGCCCCCACTGGATGCTCAGGGCACAGCTGGTAATTGAATAGACAAGAGGCTCCATTCCTCCACTGAGAAGCTCAGATTCTAATAGGAGAAACTATAGGCCAGGTCAGGGTCAGGGGAATGTGTAGGAGTGCAAGGGACACTCTCCTCACCCCAGTACTGGACACATCACCACTTTAGTGGGAACCACTCATACTACACACCAAGCAGGGAAGCACAGCACAAACCACACCTCTGAGAGACTTCAGGACACCAGCATTCCTTGGGCCCCAGGAGGGAATGTGACAGGATCCACAGGAACCAGGGGCTTTGAGAGGGACCTTGAAGAGGACCCTCCACCTCCTCTTTTCCACTTCAGCCGTGGGGTGTCTAATTTCCTTCAGAGGACTCCTCACCACAGCCAGTGCAGATGTTCTGATCTTGATTCCATATGAGGTCCAACAAGGTGGTCTTTGCCTCAGTCCAAGGAAAAACAATGCATGTTTCTGTCACT